>JAOTRI020119929.1:0-12247 GCA_028564885.2 Zoanthus sanctaehelenae | reverse complement strand
AAACATAGCTTTTATTATTTACTATCACAAAATACAGTTGGAAAGCTTTACAAATGTTGTATCATGCTAAATCATGCATTAACCCTACAGGCATTCAGGGATCATCTGGAAAACATGGTTCCTAATCAGCAATGCTTCTTCTGCCAACTGCTTCAACATGCGATTATATTCAGACCGGTTTTCAGTCGGTAAAATTGGCAGAAAGTGGTACATTCTTGCGTTCCTCGCTCCATGAACTTCACTTTATCCAGGGTACGTTTCAGGAATTGGAGAACTCTACAATGAAATACTACAAAAATCATTAACAAATGGACTAAAAAACAAAAACTCAGGTAAAGTATCAAAGTTGTTTCCACAAATAATACAAGCATATATAAATGCACAACCATAATTTGTGTAGGCCACCAGATATAAGTTTTGTCATGTGCACAGAAAATGTATATCAAATTGAATATAGTGCCCCATAACATTGCAACTTCACACAAAAGGCACTATTTGCTACTTGCTATTTGCTTCAACCCCCAGCGAATTCGATTACTTTCACCATGTGGATTTTTTGCAGTCATTATCTTGCAACAGAAAATCAGATGTAGTTTTGAGATGGGTTAATTCTAAGATGATGGTTATGGATATGGTATTTAAAAGTTATACAGTTTCTAAGACTGTATTTGTTAAAGTGACGGCATGGGTTAGCTAATTTATTTCTTTTGTTGATGCTATATGGTCTTTACAAATAATTATATACTTTTTGGGCTGACATAAATTGAACTTTTTTCTAAGGTTGCTGTATGATTTACATTTTTTGAAAAGTTTCCATTTGATTTTAATTGTTTGGTTAGCGTATTTTGGGTTCCGAACATCCTTTTTTTAGAGTTTTGTTTCGTTTCTTCTGTTTTGTTGTCTAAAAGATGTCAGTAACATTCTTTGAAGTTTATTGCAAGTCCTAAATAGGTTTCAGTTGCTTTCCCTGAATACTATTTGGGTGTTTCAAGGAAAAATCATATTTTTACAAAAATTACAACTAAAATCTATCCTTGTAAAAATCGAAACAAGATCGTGGGTTAAACGTTTAACACTGGGTTAATGCCAAACGACTTTTGAACAACTTGGCCCAGAAAGATTTTCTTAAATATCTTGGATTACTAATCGATAAAAACAGTCAAAAGGAGTATTGAGAATATTTCAAGAATAAGACATTTTGTTAACATGAATGTTCTGATGAATCTTTATTGAAGCTGTCCAAAACGTCAGTAGGTATTCTTTCTTTTATACGGTGTACCATCTACATATTTATTAGGAAATTGTTTCTTTAGAAACACCGACGCAGCTCAAACTAGTTTACCGCTAGTTAGTTTTCTCTTTAACATACCAAAGACCTTTGATAATATTTTTGAGTCTGTTTATAAAAAAACAACTACAAAACAAAGCTTGTCTCTAGAACATCTTAATTAAATTTGCTGGAGTTAAAGCATAGAATTCAGTTAATGAACAAATAAAAAGAGCACCCAGCTTATCCAAATTGAAGCACAAATTGAAAAAGAGTACACCAGCTGGCTGGTACTAAGAATAGAAATAGTCCCCGAATGTACCAAATAAAATCATTGTTATTCTCATTGTCATTGCATCTGTGGAGGAATTGAGGTTATTTATATGTTGTGCAAAGGGAATATGGTTTTTATATTTGGCATGCACAAGAAACTGAGTTTTTGAGTATGTCTGTTGAAGATCTTCTATAATGGGTGGTTTATTGGATGAAAGTGGATATATTCACACACTAACCTATAACCCACCCACCAAGGAAGCTCGTACAAAAAGAAACCACAAGAGAAACATCACATGACACAACCCACTGGAACTACATGAAGCTAGTACAAGTACATAAAATACCTTAAACGCTCCAATAAGCCCCTCTCTAAAGCCTCAAACCCCTTCCCCTCACCTCAAAAAAATGAAGAGGCCAAAACGAACAGTAAAATGCAATTGTGGGGTTAAAAATATTTTTTATTCCTGTTCTTTACATTTCCAATGTTGATCTTCATATGGAAGAGGGTCTCAGTTCTCTTGTCTAGTTCTGTTTTAAGTACTTCAATGACTGCTTCTGACTTTTTAAAAAATATTGACTTCTTTTTATCAGGAAGTTTTAACTCTTTGGCAATGGCAGTGCTCAGTAAATATCGTTCTCATAGGAACGACAACTTTTCAATTATGCCATGACCTCAAATCAAGAGGCAGTATTTCAACGAGACAATGATTGTCACCATTGATAATTACCTGGATCTACTACATTCCATACTTCAACGAGACAATGATTGTCACCATTGATAATTACCTGGATCTACTGCATTCCATACTTCAATGAGACAATGATTGTCACCACTGATAATTACCTGGATGTACTACATTCCATATTTCAACGAGACAATGATTGTCACCACTGATAATTAGCTGGAACTTCTACATTCCATACAGCAACAAGAAAATCTGATTTTGGAGGAATTTAGCAATGTTTTCTGTAGCAAAACTTGAAATGCCGGTTCTCAACGTCCAGGATAATAGGCAAAAACAAAGTATTTTGTATTCGTTTTTTGAATAAAAAATCTTTTTAAAAACAAAAAGTCTATGGTCAGAATAATGTTTAATGCAAATAGTATGCATCAGTAATTGCCTTGTTTGGCCATGATAGGAATTCTAGGTAATTCAACCATTTCGGTGGCATGGGGTTCCGCCCATAATTCATAGAGCATTTATAAGTGTCAAGCCACCCACACTGACAAATATCTGTGCTGGTTGGATTTTTTACAACTCAGAACACGCCTAAAATGCCTCAGTAGATGCAAGATTCCATCCACAGAATGGCAGAGAAACAACTTCACTATTCTCCCGCCATTTTCACTACATTATTTTTTAGTGGTTCAATCTGTGTGAATTCACCTTTCTTAGAACTGGGTTCTTTCAGAAGATTACCATAACTAACCATTCTAGCTTTATGAAGCCAGTCTGGGGGCTTTTGCAGTTGAAAATAGCTCAAAACAACACTTAAAACAACAATACTTGCTGAACTCCCGCTTTCATAACAGTTTGCTGAAGAAATTACACTCAAATTGGGTGATTTAATACAAAAGCCTGAGCCCTGGGTAAAATAAAGCAGCAGTATCTCGCATAAAAAATGCTGTGTTAAATTCAAAAAATTCCATTTTCTCTTATATTGCTAAAATACGTAAAAATTAATACTACTATGCCCAGTTCAATAATCCCTTCCCTCTCTAATAATCCCCCCCCTCTGGAAGGAATGAAATTTAATAAGTCCCTGAGATCTTACAGATTACAGCATTTATCAGGACTAATTTATCAATTCTGAGACTGCATACACTGACTCTCTTCTATATTTATCAAAAATGGTGAAATACGGCAGTACTGACAAATGAGAACTTTGGTGAAAAGTAAGGGTTCTGAAGCTTGGTGAAAAAGACGGATGTTTCACCCACTAACATAATAATCACCCACTAATATATTATTATTATTTAATTTTTATTTTTAATCATAGGAATGTTTGGCATTGTTTGCAAGACGCCCACAAATTTTGGAAGGAAATTACGTCATCAATAAACTCAAGAGTGAAAATATAGAAAATAAACCACTTGGGTCCTGAATGTAGTTTTAATGAACTTTACGAGTGGCATATTTTCCAGTAAAACACTTGTGCCTGTATAATAAATATACTGTATATATATTGTGGTTTAAAATTTTTTTGGTTCAATTTTTTTTTAACCAGTTTATATTTTTAACTCAGTTTATTTTTTTTAAACCAGTATATTTTTTCAAACCAATTTAATCTTCTCACATCACTCTCGGACCAGTAACTAGTGATACTTAAAAAAATAGTATGCTAGCAATGGTTTCTTGCGTGGTAAAGTGGGGATGAAGCAGAACTACAGATCCAAACAAATCCAAAACAGCAAAAGTCAGTAGTTCAAATCTTGGTGTATTCCAAATTAAAAAAAGAAAATAGTGTTGAGGCATAAGATGGTAACACCAAGAAGGAAAAAAAAAAAGGGGGGGGGAAAGAAAATAAATAAAAGAAAAAAGAGAAGTAAAAGATAGAGATAAGTAGAAAGTGGTTGTAGAAGTAAAAGAATAAAATGTAAATAGAAAATGGTAGGTGGGTGGGTGGGTAGCTAGGTAGACAGTGAGAGGGGTAGTAGGAGGAATATGAGGAAGGAAAGTTCCAATCATTTCTTCGACACTCTCAAATTAAAATATAAGCCTTTTTAAAGACTGCTCACAAACTGGTTATACAAAAATTATACCAATATAAAAAATATAAACTAGTTTAAAAATTTTAAACTGGTTTGAAAATTTCAATCTTAAGTGCAAATTAAAACCACAACACATATGTAACTAACTAGGTTAAAAAAAAATCAAAATTTGCTAGTGGCACTATAAATAATAAATTTATTTCGAGAGAACACAAGTTCTCTATCATCAGGCGAGCAAACTACAGGATTTCAAGAAGCTATTCAATTAAACTTATCAATTAGCATAAGATTATATGTTCTTCAATAAATACTTAGTGGCATGTCAGCATGTAGTTTTGCACCACACATTGCTCTAACCATTTCTATCTCAGTCCTCCTCAAAATTTCCAACTTATTTTCCTTGAAACACCATGTCTCACTCTCATGATCATATAACATCACCAAATGACATAACTCTGATAGATCATTCCTTTCATCTAAAGCAAGAACCTTTTTGAGTTTAGCAACTCTCCATATTTCTCTAACTTCACCCACCCAATTCTTGCCCTTGCTGTCACAGCTGCCTCACAATCACCACTTGCATTCATTCTATCCCCTAAATAACAGAAACTTTTCACTGTTTCCACCTCTTCACACAACTCCACCACCAGTCCGACTAATACATTAGCTTGTTTCTTGCACATTCCACACACAAAATCTCTCCCCAACATCGGGGTCACTCTCTTTACTTTAGCATGTATCCATTTACCGCGCTTCACACACACAAAGAAACACTGAATTGACTATTACTCCCTTCCCACAAACACCACACGGATCTATCTTACTTATGGTTACTTCACCTTCTGAACCACACACAAGCCCCGGCCCTTGCTCTCGAATGCCTCCTTCTATTTCCGGACCTTCTCCCCCAGTCCCTCCATTGTTTTGCTCATTAAAACTAAGTCATCAGCAACCATCTCAATTTCAACTTTATTATTTTTATTACATGTGTTATAGTTATCACACTGCCTGTGTGAGGACAGAATTCTTAATAATTATATGTAAGGGAAAAATAAGTGAAAAACGCTCATTGAAAAGATGATAATAAAAGAGAGTGAAAATGGAAGCATTTCCAGATTCCAAAATAAAGTAAAGATTACAGCTTAACTCATTTTGTCAATTATTGAAGGAAGGTCAGCATAATTATCCCATTGTCCAAGATTATGAAAAGCATTTCTTTCTTTGGATTTCTTTTTTGAAAAGATGCTTTAATTTGGCAATTCTTTAGTGGTTTGAGATATGCTGTTCCATATTTTTGCACCAAATCACAGAAAACGAATTCTCGTGTTGATTGTTCTTCGAGAAACTAAATGTTAGTAATAATTCTCAGATGATGACAAATGAGTTTGGTAATGATGTACATTTTTAGTGAGAGTAAACAAATCTGAAATGATTGGTGGAGCAGAAGCATTATAGACATCATGCATTACGGTTGCTGAAAGTTTGATATAGAGCTGCAGTGTTATTGACACTATATTGGAATTGATAAAGTAGGAATAGCGTGGGATTAAAATGGCGCAAAGTGGCGCAGGTTTATCCCGATAGATGTCATGATTTGCCTCTAAAAAGCACATGTGCTACCTCACTTAAAATATTGTAGCTTAACTTCTGTTAAGAATAACAAATGGGCTCAAAAACAAGTTAGAGGATACCAATTACTATATTTTAAGGTTTATCTTGAGTTATTTTATCTCAGTACTGTATTGATTTTTTATTTAATTTAGCTGAACTACAGTACAAAATCTAGAAATGCAAGGGTAATTCCAGTCATTAGTTCTTTTGTTATATAAATGCTTGAATGGTCAGGGACTGATATATCTTAGTAAATTCTTTAATGTTTTTAATGTAGATTATAATTTAAGAGAGCCTGGTACTCCTCTTATATGCTACTGTCATTTAATCTAGAATGCATGCATAAGTTATGGTCATATATATCTTACCACTAGGCTATGAAATGGTATAAGTTTCCAGTCTTAGCCACTTTCAGACATTCCCTTCTTTTGTTTATGACATGGCCTTGACTTTTGCGAATAATTTGGCACGCATCTGAAGTGGCCGGGCAGGACATTCGCTTTGTGCTGTGGTTGCCCCATTCCATAGTATAATTATAGTTATTATAAATTGATGAAATGACATTTTTTGAATGTATTAAATTATAATATTTCAAAGTATGTACATATGTATATAATATATAATGTGATTATTAGGACTGTAGTATATTTTAACTTATTAGACTTTTTTCATCATAATTAGTTGTACATTGTAGAAAGTTCATGTTTTAATGAGCTTTCAGCTCTTCACACCACTTGCCATGTTATCATTTCAACGCTTACTTTTGAGGGTCCAGCAGCTTTTCCCATTTTCATTACTCTTATTGCCATCACCACTTCTTCTCGACTAACCCTCTCAACTGGCCTTTCCACTAGCTGTGCTTTCACATTTTGATCCCACTCATTCTCCTCATTCATAATTCGTCAGCCTCTGAGGTGTTAACACTAATTAGTAAACTTTCTCCAAATATTAGGCTACAGGTCTTGATAACATTTCATGCCAGCTACTAAAGAAAGTGGGTCCCGTCATTGCTCTTGAATCCCTAGCCTGTATTAGAAATATATCCATAGCAGGGCTCGACGTTGCGACCTGTGGGGTCACCAATGCGACTTGATTTTGTCAGCTGGCGACTAACTTTTCACTCGTGGTCGCCAGTCTGGACGCCACAATTTCAAGTTATAATAGGTGCTAGCAACCAAATTTGAAAATTTAGAAGCCAGTTGGCCCCAAGATTTTTTTCTAAAGTCGAGCCCTGCGCTGAGCGGCTCACATTTACTGGTGCAAATCGGCAGCCAATAAGAAGTGCCCTCAGTATAAGAGACAGACCACAACACCGAGATCATCCTGCTCTTTGCGAGAAGTATGTGTGTTCTTTTAAGTCCCTTGACAGAGAAATCTAGAGACTGGACCTTCGATTTAACGTCCTTATCCGAGAAGATGCGAAAGTCTAATCATTTGCAGATGTTAGAGCAAAGGTAGCATTTTCTCCTCAATTATTTTAAGACCCTGATTGCTGGTCAGGCCGGGAATCGAACCAGAGACCTCCTGCACAGCAGACTGGCGCCTTACCTACTGGGCTAATCAAGTTAGTATTTAAACTTATTAGTAACTTGATAACTGTTATTAAATTTTCTAATCAAGAATTTAAAAACAGCTACCAAACAATCTAGAAATTGCACTTACCTGAATCAACTGAGTGTTTTCATCCAATAACTATAAGAGAGTATAAAAATCAACCACAACATTCTATTATAAGTACAGTAGATTTGCATTTAGAAATTATTAGCACAAATTACTCGGGTTTGGCAGAAATGCTAAGTATAGATAAAGCTGGTCTTCTAAGAACCCCAAATGGTAAGGTTAAGATAGTTTAAATGCAACTATCAAGATTCTTGTTTTAAGCCGATTGTTCTGTCATGAATCTGTGGCCATGGAGGAGATATTACCCTAATATTCTTCTCGCATTTTAATATCAATGTTCATACATGTGGCCCAAATATCTTTACCATCCACAACTTTTGATAATCTCTAATGTAGTAGTTTGTAAACATTTTCACAGTTTTCAATTTCAAATTCTAATCTTCTGAACCTCACTCAAAAGATATCAAGTGGGGCTCTGGTAAGAGCCAAACAGAACTGTAAACAAAAAAAGAAAACGACACGCCTGTGATTCAATGCTTTGCAGCTTCTACCATTTCAAAAGACCAGGTATGTCCATGATGAAGTATAACAGGTCACCATGTTATGACACAAGCCTGCATACTGATTTGATAGTATACCAACAGTATGGATTCATATTAGATGACTGGACAACCAGACAATCATTAAGGCTGGGGTTATTCAATTGAAGATAATGAGAACAAAACCTGGCCTTCTCGTTCTGGGTGCTACAAAAATAATCTTTTCAAGCTCATTATCAAGTAATAATGTTGCTAGGAAAAATTGTCAACTTGTCTGAAGAAGTCTTATTGCAGAAAATTACAAAGCTTTTTTACAACCATTTTAATTACTCTTCTGGATGTCTTACATAACACCAGTATAAATTCCTGTTTACTTTATCAAAGTTAATTAAAGAATAATTCCAATGTTAATTTTGTTTCGCGGACATCGTTTTGTTATTTTATTGCTACTACTACAAAACAATTATCAAAACTGATCAATGAAAATTGTAGTAAGAAGATATATCCTAATAAACAAAGCGTTACAAGAAAATAGTTCTTGTTTTTTTTAGAGCAAATATAGAAAAAAATAAAATATATTACCAAAGATTGTGCATGTTATAATTTAGCAGTTTTATCAAAGCGTAAAAATAGAGCGCCTGTTCTCAGTACTTGTCCAGTTATGCTGTCGGTATAGTGTATATTTTTTTAGCTCGTTAATATAAGTGATAACTATTTCTGGTAAAGTAATCAAGGGCATACCGACTGTACACTTCTTTGACTGGGATCTCCCCTTCTTCCAGAGACGAACGCTGCTGACATCTTCCAACCTTCTCAAATCTCAAATCCTTCTCTCGGTTGTGTTTTTTTTCTGAGTTGCTCAGCGGACAAATGTCAGTGCGCATGAGCTGTAGCGGACCCTGGATGGCTGAAGTCCCAGACTTCTAAGTTATTTTTCTTTGGCGCGTGGTCACCTCCTAAGTGAAATTAACGTCAGTTGCATGAAAGTTTTGGATTTGGAATTTTGGATAACTTTAGCATGAATCCAAATTATCAGTGCGTGGGAGAAGCGTTCGTTAAGTTTTATTTTCAATTGTTCGATTCAAACCGAGAACATCTTAAATCACTCTACGTAAGTAGTGCGCGTAAATTATGTATAAAGGGTTTGTTTGAACTCAGCGGAGCACTCGACAGTGAAGTGAGTGGCGGGTACATGAAATCGTTTGATAAAATAGCGTTTAATAGTTGAGGTGCTTTATCCTAAACTCAGTTAATGGAAATGAGTCTGCGTTTTCAAAAATAGTTTTAAGTCTTTCTAAAATGCCATATTGATTCCCAAGTAATCAAAAAAGCAAAATGCACCCGACAGATCTGATGAAATAGTGTTACTGTTACATGTTATGTAAATATTGTAAATACATAAGAATATATTTTTGAAATATTTATTAACTTTATGCAATTTTATAATTTTCTGAAGATATTGAAACTATTTGTCTAAAGCATGTTACTTGTGGTTAAGTTTGTTTCAATAGGCTGGTTGAAACGTTATATTTTTATTGGTATGAAACTAAATTTTGCATAAATTAATTTATTCAACATAAGATTTCTTTTACATCTCAAGTGTAAGTATTAGTTTATAGAACTTTGTTAATCATCAATATTTTTAGTAATTGTGAGAAAATTGTGTAAAAAACTTCCAGTATTAGTTCTAAAATCAATGCAGCTCTGCAGTTTGAATTGATCAAGTTTGTGAAAATGGACAAGCATTTGCTAAGAACACACTCGTCAAATAGTGCTGGATAAATAATGGAGAAAATACCAATAGTTTTATGTGCAATTCATTTACAGAGGGACCAGTCTATGCTTTCATTTGAAGGACAATCATTCCGAGGACCTGAAAATATTGTGCAAAAACTTCAGGTATATGGAGTGCTAATCAGCAGAATTAGATGCCCACTTTTGCCATACTAAGTTCAAATTCAGTTATTCAATTTAATGCATAAGGCATCAAGTTTACTAAGTTGTTGTTTTTGTTTGAGGAAAAATTTACCAGCTCCATTTTCTGGTAAAAATCCATAGATTCATGCATATTCAGGATGCATCATCATGGTGAACCATTTAACTTATCTTGGTCAAACTAGAATTTTGGGAGATGTGGCTATGGAGAAAGATTTTGGGTATCTTATGGTCATATAAGATTAGCAGTGAGGAGGTGCTATGTAGGGAAGAAAATACACTAATATATGGAAATCAAATAGAGATGGCAAAGAACTTCGATTGGGCTCACTGTGTGGCCTTTAGGATTTGGTAGTAGTAATAATTATTGTGGGTAGAATAGAAATCAAGAGGCCTCTAGGAAGAAAACAAACTAGTTTGCTAGATTAGATAATCATATTTGGGGGGACATTGTTGGTGCATTTGGTAAGATCTCTGCTTTCCCACCTGAACTACAGGGCCCCCAGTATGACTTTCTTTTCTGCCTCAGCCAACTCAGCTTTCCATCCTTCCAGGATAGGTAAATGAGTACCAACCATTGATGGATTAGTGTCCCGTCCAGGGGGAAGTCAAAGACTTGTCTGCATAACAATACACAAACCAGAGTTAAGCGTCGGCCCCAAGAGCCACTAAGCTCATAAAAGGATTAAGCTATAGGTCAGCTAGATCAGATAAAAGGTAGTATCCAGTGATTGAGAATCGCCTGATCACCATTTGCAAGAAAAACTTGGCTTGGGCAAGTGAATGTGCATGAAAATCAAAAAATTAGTTACTAGCCTGGCTGTCTTCCTCTCAACTCCTAACCTGATATCTTGTCGCCCCTTAATCACACATTAAGCGGCAAGCCATGTACATGTGCTGTTAGACATGAATCTGTCTGTTAAAGACAGACCACTAGAGAGAGAAATAACAGTTTATGGTCCCTGAACACATGACCCTCATGTGCATAAATATTGAGCTACTGGTGAGCAAGGGTCATTAGTTCTGTAATATTGTTATTTCAAATTTTGTTTATTTTACTTTTTTGTTGAAATTTATCAGTTTTAAAGTGTTTTTGTTAAGTTGTGATTTATTTTATTTCTAAAAGTTTTTAAATGTATACATTTCAATATGTCATTTTAGAGTCTTCCATTTAGAAAAGTACAGCATGTATTCACAACAGTGGATTGTCAACCCACCACGGAAATGGGTGTATTTGTTTTGGTGATTGGACAGCTTAAGGTAAAGTGAAAAATTTTACAATGGAAAATATTTTTCACCAGTGTTCACTAAAAGCATTTTCATTTAATGTCCATGTTTTCTTATCTAGGATGGGGTTAGATGGGTGTTAATAGTTTTAATACATCCATCAATCCTTCTTCACATGCTTCTCCTACTCTCATTAAGTATCATATTCTCCATGACACAATCATAACACCACTTTTTTTAAGACCTTCTCACTGGTTGGTGTCTGCCATTATCCATTTCTCACTGCATTCAACTCACTCTATTCAAAGTTTTCAAGTCCACACATCAGTAAGTACAGCTAAAAATGCATGTATTGTAAGAAACTTGATTTTCCTCAGTTAAAATATAGATTATCACATTAATTTAATATAAAGTTAATTTAGGCTAGCACAGTTGATCTGTGCTTTACAACCACAAGGTCCCAAGTTCTAACCTGGCAGTTACAGAGTCTCTGTTTGTGAAATTATGTCAGTGATCATTTTACAAATAATATATAAGGTAATACTTTTCTAGCTGTTGAAAGTGAATGCTGCCAGTAAACAGTATTTTGTTATTGTGACAATACTGTTGTTTTTGGTATTTTTGAAATGTATTTGAATTTGAACCGCCAATCGCATGTATACCAAAATGCTTGTGACATCTTTGAATTGACGCTTTATCAGCATTGTAACTTCACACTTGTCCAGGGGAAGCAAATGCATTGACAGGCAAGCAGAATTTTTGTCTTGGTTGCCAATTGGGCAAAAAATTTTTCAGAGATCCAAAATAGAACAGTAGCAGGTCCAAAAACAAAATATTGCTCTTGCAAGATAAATTTTAAAGTGTAAAAATTACTTTTAGTAAAACTGCTACGCATGCTGTTTTCCTCTGTGAATATAATATCAAGTGCCAGCCTAATAGACAAACCGGGAACCTTATATTTTGCTTGTAAATTGAAATTGTAATTGTTCGATAGCTGATAATGAATTACAAATAGCCGGTTTTGATATTGTCCGCAATGATAGAAACAAATACGGAGGC
>JAOTRI020119918.1:0-12247 GCA_028564885.2 Zoanthus sanctaehelenae | reverse complement strand
GAACATGCTAAGAACATACCTGAGGCTGAGAAATTGCTGAGAACTTTATTGTTACAATACGGCAAAAATTCATGTAAGGCCAAATAAAGAAAAACTTATGTTTAGCGTCACCGCCCGCTTCCTTTTTGAAAGCCGCCTGTGCTTTAGCGCACATATGCTAACGAAGCGAAAATATAAACAAACATCCCTTATTCATTAATGTTGTTTGTGTATATCTTTATCGAAATTCTTTGTTTCACTCACTTAGTGCCAACGACAACACGTCTCACAACAAAGAAGTCTCCAACTCCAACCAAAAAGCAAACAACTCCGCCACCCATCACAACGCACAAAACAACAACTACAAGTAAGCTTGCTTTCATTGTGAAAGTAGTTATCATTGTTGTCTAGCATTTCATTTCATGTAACTATATCTGCTCGAATAAAGTTAAATAAGTAAAGACTAAAGGAAATACAATCGTTCAAGAAGAATTAACGAAAAATACCGCATATATCCCACGAACGTAACAATAAACGTGATATGAATACACTAATACTCTTTTAAAAAAGATTATGGAGATGGATATTCTCTTTTTGGCCGGACTAAAAATATTCTTGTGAATATTCCTAGTCTTGGTAATATTAGTGCAACAACAATAACAACAACAACAACAACTTTATTAATTAACATAATTATTGATCGAATACAAGAAAAAATAGCCAGATGCTAATCGATGCGGGTAGCTTTAAGAATTAGTTGTGAAACTAGCTATACTTAAAAACATGATTTGGATTTTAAGATGTCCTATAAAATGTACTCGACTTTGGCAAGCTAATATATAAAATGAACAAAAAGCAAAGCAGGTCAAAGTAGAGGCTAAGTAAGTAAATTTAGAGTTAATGACAAGAAGGAAACCCCGTACTGATTTCTGGAGCACAAATATTTGAACAAAAAGCAAAGCAGGTCAAAGTAAGAGACTAAGTTTAGAGTTAATGACAAGAACGAAACCCCGTACGTATTTTTGGAGCACAAATATAATCGTTTACACTTGTAAGAAAATTTTGTAAGTGACATCAGTTTTTCATTTTCCAAGGTAACAGATCTGTATATGGCTTTGTCATTTGGGATTAGAGTGCAACTGCAAGACATGTAATCAGTAATGTTATAGAATAGTATTAAAGGTAACAGATCTGTATATGGCTTTGTCATTTGGGATTAGAGTGGGCTTGCATTACACTGTAAAATTAAGCAGTAATGTTTCTTTATCAAGCATGCAAATTATATTCTTAACAAAATATGAATGTCAGTATAAAGTACTAAAGTGATGACGTCACAGAATGTTTATTTGTGAAATGACTAATTCTGTAGTTATACTTTAAAATTATTTATAAACATATAAACTGATCTATAAAAACATTTTCTTCACAAATTTTCGACCGCTCGTTCTGCTGCCTTTCTCAAGTGTATGGATAAAAAATAACGAAATATTTTCGTAATTCTTTATCCATACACTTGAGAAAGGCAGCAGTACGAGCGGTCGAAAATTTGTGAAGAAAATGTTTTTATAGATCAGTTTATGTTTATAGATAATTTTAAAATGTCTTCCACTGATCGCCCGAGTTATATATCTGTAGTTATATTTAGAAAGAACTAGATGAAAAATGCCTCCATTCCGAAATTTAGCTTTTCACCACCAAAGAGTGATGAGATATGCAACGGTTATAATTATGCTTTGATGACCCCAGACAAATCCTTGTTAAATTGCCTTGGTTCTTAACGTAACGAACCAAGCCATTTTTAGAAGGATATGTATAGAGTCATTAATGCATAACTGTGGTAATATCTCGCCGTCAACTTGCACCAAGATGCTGATTTTTAGCAAAGATACATTCTTAGTCTTCATCTCTCGGATGATCTTAAAAAAAAATCCATAAGTTTACAAATTTTTATTTCTGTGACGTCACACTTTACCACTCTATTCTTAAAAAGTATATGGATTTTTATAAAACAAAGAGTGTTGGATTGACTGTCCGATTTTTTTGTTTCCCTCTCAAAGCACCATGTACCAAAATCTGCCCTGCTGGGATACCGAATGCATTATGTACCGCTTGTAATTGCGAGGACCATATCTTGCGGGCCCGTGTGGTGACCAAAAGAGGAGAACCTTTGGCAGGTGCAAATATTACTATCGCAAGGAGCCCTCCTCGACTAGTTGGTAGAACCGATATTAGTGGCTATGCTTTCATCATTGGGTTTTGTGTAAACGAGAAAACATTCAGAATTGAAAGACAAGGTTACTTCCCTCTTGAACTGTCGGCCTCCATTAACTCTCGATTCTCGTCTCACTTTGAGGCAAAGCTACGTGACGCAGGTAACAAAAGTATAGAAGAGAAAGTTAAAAAAATCAGGGGGATGTGAAACTGGGATTAAGGGAGGAGAAGTACAAAAAATTTTACCAAGGATAATTTTGTGTGTATAACAATAATAATATGATAGAGCTCGGATTTTTTTTTCGAGTTTCTTCTTGTCATTAGTTTCTTTTTCAGTGATTTAAGTATTTTTTCTTGATTATTTCTGTCTCTGATTTAAATAGCACAACAACTCCCCTTTTCCTCCATTCATTGTTGAAAAATTTTGAAATCCATACATAAAATTTATTGGAGTTAGTCATTTCAACATTGTAGAGGGGAGAGTGGAAAAACAATTGTTTAAGATATTGTTAATGTTGGAGCTTAACATTTGCTTAGAATAGCCAAAGTGCGGGAAAAAACATCAATTGTCATAATGGTTTTGCCGGGATTAATTGTATTTTTCATGTTTTTAGATTTAAAGTTTTAAACGTTAACATACATACATACACACATACAGTAAAACCCCGCATATAAGAACCTAGATTTTTCAAGTTAGCCTAAACAGGTTCTTAAATAGGATCTTATTTTATAAAGAAAAAGGGACTCATTTCGGTTGGTGTAGAAAAACTATATATAAATTATTCTTAAAAATTACAGTATATGCCCTTATACCAACCCTATATGCAGTTTAAAGCTACACTTAATGTAACATTACTTTGTGAAGAGTTTATTTTCTTTGATTTATATATTTTTAGTTTCAACTCTTAGAGTGATAAAAATAAAATAAGAACCTGTTTGAAATCTTAGCCTAAACAGGTTCTTACATATAGGGGGTCTAAATAAGCAATTTTAGCCTAACAGGTTCTTAAAATCTAGGTTTTTATATGCGGGGTTTTACCGTATGATAATCCTCTAGCCAGTATAAAGTGATTTCGATGGCGTTTCCTATGTATTAGTGTGGTTTATTTAATAATTACGAGAGATAGAAAACACGAGATGATGAAACGTCATTGATTTAAATCAAAATTGAGAAGGAACTGGAGCCAAGTCTAACTGTCAAAACAAACAAAATGGCGGCAGATAGAGATATTTGGGTTTTTACTCAATTTAGGGGAAATTTGTGGGTGTTTCGGGATAAAATTGACAAAGACGGTTTATTTAAAACAAGATAATGGACAATAGATGAGGTAAGGATAACTTTATTTCATTAATTCGAATATCGCGTTTCCTATCGGCATCACTTGTGGTATACTTAGTTTAGTCACCCTGTTTCCAAATACTGCTTTGTGAGATACAAAATTCTGAGTAATGTCATATCTATAGAAATGTTTAGGCACGCCTAGTTTAGTTGCCTGTATCAAAATTATTGTATTTGTCAATAAAGAAAAGGTTTTAATAATCGAGGAGAAGGTGCTGCCTCACGTCCGTGAATGGTTTGACCTTATTGTCTTACTCGGTAACCAGACTACTAGATTAAATAAAGAAACTGACTTCAAATTACAGCTTTGGTTTCTTTTTAAGATCCTGGATAAAGAACGTATAAGTTTTAGGCTGTTGCTAGTAATGTAATGAATATTTTGCGTTGTCTTTAGTTCCTCCGGGGGTTGTTGTTCACCCAGAGGATCAAGTCGGGTTCCCCGGACGTGGCGTGACATTCTGTTGTAAAGGAAAAGGTGAACCAGCGCCTAATATTGAATGGTACGCCAAGCCAATATTTCATTTAGTGTACTACGTAATTTTATCCTTTGTTAAGCTAGGTGAATTGTTCTCATTCATTATTTATTCATTCATTTATCAATATTTTTATATTAATTCGTTCATTGCTTGTGTTTTCTGTGTTGCACATCCAGTTTGGTTTGTTCTTTGATTTCCCCAATTTCTTATACATTAGGTCTTTTCTTTTTATCTTATTCGAGTTTTCGTTTCGTTTCTTCTTCTTCTTGTTCTTCATGATACTTGTTTCTGTTTTCATTGTTGTTGTTGTTGTTGTTCTTCCTTTTATTTATAAATATTTTAGTTGTCAGTAAAATTACCATTATTGGTTCAAAAATCATTATCATTATCTAAATTTTTAATTATTTATGCTATCGTAGTTACCTTTACTATCAACAACTTTCCTAATTTGTGATTATTTCTTTTAGGTACAGAAATGGAAAACTTCTCAATGCTGCAACATATAAGTATGGCGAAACCCTTTATATTCCTGACGCTTCTGCTATGGAAGGCCGTTACAAATGCAGGGTTGTAAACTCTTTGGGGTCAGAATTCTCTGAGATCGCAGAGTTGAAAATGTTTGGTAATATTCATATCAAAATATGTTTTTGATACTAACCTTTACAAGTTAGATTTTTTAGTGTCTTCATTATACTATTGATCCCAAAGAATAATATTCTTCAGCTCCACACCAGAGCATTTTGCCAAGGCTCATCATTTATAACTTTTTGGCTATTAGTTCAGCTTCAATTTTCTCCGAATTTGAAAAACAGCACTAATCATCTGAGGAAATTTGTGTATTTCCTGAATAAGGGTAGCATTTGGCACAGTTAGGATATACTAAATGTGAAATGGTGCTTCTGAGGTTTTACTGTGTCGATGTTTTGAGTTATTTTCATCTTGTTTATTTCAACCTATAGGTTATTTTTACTGTTTTTGAAAGGGGTATCTATTTATGAGAACTTGTTTTAAAAACTGGGGCTTGGATAAAAAAATAACCTACAATATGGAAACTGACGAACGTTAACTGCAACAATCAACAAAGTTTCTTCAAAATATCCTCTTGTTTTTTTCAGGCAGCCTCAGCCTGAACTTGTTCTTACATCATGTTCTTAATTTTCCGCCAATCAGAGCTTCGTTGTACTTAATCTCATTAAGAGCGTGTAGGTGAATTTGTATCAGGGAAAACTTTACCACCTAAAGCTATTCTAGTTATAGAATACCGGACATAACCTTTTGAAGCATCACCAACAATTTGCCAATGTGAGCATGAATGACAACTAAAACAGCGTCTAACATTCTACAACTTTCTTGATGGTTCAGTGTGTTATTAAAGTCATTAAGTCAGGGTAAACAAGCTGTTTTTTTGTTTTATTAGTGTCTAAACGGTATAATATACACACTTATATTTCATAATTATCACGTTAATGTAAATGCAGTAACCCATGAACTCGTAAAAGTTGTATATTACACGTAGTTGATTCTTTCTGTAAGACGAAGTTATTTTAAATATAACATTCTGATTTAAACGAAGCCCTGGCTCACCTTACCTCTTTGCCCATAATTGCAAGTTTAATGTTCGAACTGTATGGTATTATACAGTAATTTTCTTAAGTTCTTACTTTTTGTAAACTCAAAATAGCTAGATCCCTTTATGCCCTATATGTTCCTTCTCTAGGTCCCTCATGCTGCTGCTAAATATATGACATTTTTTGGCCTTTGTTAAAATCAGGTTTATACTTTTTTTTTTGCTTTGTGTTCTTGAACTGTATTTGTTGGTATATCATTAAATTTGGGCGGTTCATGGTTGGCACAACTAGTAAGATCTCCAAGGTCCCCAGTTCGATCCTGGTTCTTTGCCGAGATCTGAATATTTGTGTGACCTTCTTTTCCGCCTTAGCCAACTCAGCAATCCATCCTTCCAGGATTTGTAAATGAGTACCAGCGTCTGCTGGGAGCTAACTTGCGATGGATTAGTGTCCAGTCCAGGAGTCTAAGACTCTCATCCGCTTTACACTTCAGAAACCGGAGATAAGCGCCGGCTCCATGTGTCACTAAGCTCCTACGTAAAAGAATTTAGCTAGCTATTATCCAGTTTATGCTAGTGCTCACTGTAATATACAGTGTATCGTGTTTCTTAAAAGGGAGACATGCAGTTTTGTGCGTCCCCATTCCTTTAGACCAAATCTAATAATTTAGCAGATAAAATCAAAAAATTAATCTTTTACAGATCTCCGAACCAAGAAATGCCAATCGCAACCCAAGCAGGCCTTTATTTCATTGCCCAAAGGATGCCTCGATTCCGTTACGGGTCTTGATCGCGTGGACTTGGGCCAATGTGATCCAAGTGGTTCTTGCATGAATCGCAATGTTCATGAACAGAGGTCTTGTAAACAAAGCGAATACTGCTGTGGCATCAAAGCGGTCAAGCAAGTGACAGTCAAATGCAAGTGGGGCTGGTATGATTCAAGTGTAAACCTTAATCGCGTGACGAGCTGTGGTTGTACTAAATGTGAAGAGAGGAAAACTGTCATCGAAGGTTAGATTCAAATAAATATTGCAGGCTTCTCCAAACTGGCCGGCCGGCGGCTGAATAAGCCGTCTCCACGAGTTCTCTGGCTGCTTCGAAATGGACGAAATATCTTTTTCTTTTGAAATTGAGCAGCAAAAAAGTTGCGAAAAAAAACGTTTGGATTTTTTCAAGTGGTGATATGGCATTTAGTGCGTAGACTTTAACTATAAAACAACACCATTGATTCACAATTATCATTATTGCTTAATTCTATATTTTAACCATGTTATAATTCACCGAACGAGTAGTCTCCAACAATGCTGCCAATGACGACGCTTTGACAGTTGATTTTGTGCTCAGTTATCAAAAAATGAACTTTTTGGGAAATTACTTTTCAAAATTTCCTGCGTTGTAACAAAACAACCGCTTACTTCATTAATTTAGCCTTCTCCTCTCCAATATTTTGAGAAGCAGAACTAAGAACGTAATACAGTACAACACTTTTAACTCTGCGACAGCAATTTGAAGTTTGAAGAAATACAAACAAAACATGCGATTGGGTTTGATTTGTTAATAGAAGAACTGATACAACCTGACTATCTCAGAAATTTTTTTTCGTAGCCATTAGCGGCAGCCTAAACCAGATGTATTTATTAGAGATTAGCTCTACAGCCTCAACCTTAGTCTTCATTGTAATTTCTATTGGTGGAGCTAGTAACTTATTTTACGAAACTACATTTAATTTCCAAACATCTTCAAACCATGCAGACATATTTATTAGAGATTAGCTTTACAGTCTCTACTTTAGTTTTTATTGTAGTTTCTATCAGCAGATCTAGACTAACTTATTTTCCTAAACTACATTTCCAAACATCTTCAAAACAGACGTATTTATTAGAGATTAGCTCTACAGTCTGTACTCTAGTTTACAGTATATTGTAGTTTCTATCGGTAGATTAACTTACAAACCAGACGTATTTTTTGGAGATTAGCTCCACAGTCTCTACTCTTGTCTGCATTATAGTTTCCATCGGCAGAGTTTTCTGTTTACCTAATCTACATTTTCAAACATCTTCAAACCAGACGTATTTATTGTAGATTAGCTCCATAGTCCTTAAAGAAACTGAAGGAAATAGTAAAACCAAATTCCGATCATCTCTGTTACTGAGATTGTTAATTCCTTTCTCCCTTCAATGTTATGAGAATGTTTGAGAAAGATCAAAACTTTCTTAATTTATGCAGGAGTTGTTGTTGGAGGCGGCAACGAAGAACCTATTGCCAATAGCTCCATTATGGTTGACGACGAGAGATTGGCCGTGACAGACAACAAAGGACGTTTTAAGATTATAATTCCTAAAGATACTAAGCGGCTTATCGTTACTGTACTTGATGCAAAAGCCAATTACGCCCAGACAACAAAGACTTTGGCATTTTTGAGGGGAAGAACAGTGTTCCAGAAAATCACCCTACTTCACCCAGATCCACCGGTTGAGTTTGACTCGGGGAAAATGGTGAGTAATTTATCTTGACCTAAAAATTAACTGCACAAATTGCATACTCTCAACCACTCCCTGGTTGTTGATTGGTAAGGTTTCAAATAATTTATTTGTTTCTGGGCCCAGCTCTCCATAGGCCGATTAGTGCTAACCGATGTTCTTCTTTCTTGTTTTACAAGATAAATCTTGAGTTGTGTTTTGGGAACTAACAAGTTTTAATATCCGTTGACTTTAAAAAGCCAAACACATTTTCTTAAGAAATAATTGTTTTTTAATTTTTGGTTAACAAAGGGTTAAATTTAACACAGCTTTGAACAACCCGGCTCTAAACGTATGAATCAAACTTCAAAGGTATTGGTTTGATATGAAACCGATTATTGGCTTTTACCATTTGCAAAAGAAAAAGACATATTCTTGAAAATATATATTAGGGTTTTTATGTTCATTTGGCTCAAAAATTAAAATGAAAGATAACACAATGAAATGTTATTGAAATAAAAACATTTCCCCATTTAAAACTTACAGCTTTCGCTTTCGCCCATTTTATTATCTAAATCTCTTGGCCCTTACATTCAATATTATTGTATTATTTTCAATAAGAAATTAAAAGTACTAAAAGTTAGTATTTTTGTTTGAAATCCCAATCAGACAAGAATCATATGGTTGCCTTTGAGATCTTTTTTCTTTCTTTGAAAAAGTTGCTAATGCTAATCTTTGAAAAAAAATCGTATATAGGTGGTTTTCACCTGACGTAACGGTGGTGATGTTGGTGCCCAAAAAAATTTTGATGATTTCTTTTGTTCAGGGCACCAACATGACCGCTTTGTCTTTTGTTTAGGGCACCAACATGACCACTTTGTCTTTTGTTTAGGGCATCAACATGACCGCTTTGTCTTTTGTTTAGGGCACCAACATGACCACTTTGTCTTTTGTTTAGGGCACCAACATGACCTCTTTGTCTTTTGTTTAGGGCACCAACATGACCGCTTTTTCTTTTGTTTTGGCCACCAACATGACCGCTTTGTCTTTTGTTTAGGGCACCAAAATGACCGCTTTGTCTTTTGTTTAGGGCACCAAAATGACCGCTTTGTCTTTTGTTTAGGGAACCAACATGACTGCTTTGTCTTTTGTCTTTTTTATCTTTCGGGAATGGGTGAAACCCAAGAATAGTTTTAGGGGATAAGTAAAAGTTTACGTTGGTCAACGGTTGTACATAAACTACATGTTTAGCTATTTCACTTCGCTTTGCATTATTCAAATTAATTCAAATTTAAATAAAATTTTAACTTGAACACGAACATTTTTCAGAAGTAGCAAAGCATTTTTTGAAATTTATCAAACTTTTAGAGAATTTATATAGTTTTTAATTTATCAGAAGTAAATACATTATTTTAATGAACATTAGAGGAACTCAATCGGTATTGAAGAATGTTTTTGAAGGTGAACAAGACAATTTTCTCGAGCAAATAGCGAAGCCTTTAATATAATTTGATAAACGCAAAAAATTGACACCTGAATATCATCATCATCATCATTATCATCATCATCATCATTGTAATAATTATAGGACAGTCTCTTGTTTCAACAACACTTAAAATTTTATTAGGTACCAAGTGGAACCACGGAAACTATGTACAATAATTAATATGACACATAACTGCAAGAAACATAGATCTACCTTAGAAAGAAGTGTTCAGCTTAAAAAGTGTTCTGTTGCACAAGGTTAAACAAGTTTTGTTTCTCTCAATACAACAGCTTCGGGTTGCATTTGGTCACGCCAAAGGAGAGGCGCCTGTAACCGAGATTGAAGTGCCAGAAAAGAGCCTTATGACCCAAGATGGCAAAAATTTCACTGGCCGTGCAAGAGCTACTGTCACTTACATGGACAGCCGAAACAGGACCGACATCGAATCAGCACCGGGTGATTTCACAACAGTAGACTCAAATGGCATGGAACAACGGTTAAAAAGTTACGGAATGTTCAAGGTTGGATTTGTGGATGAAAATAACAAACAGCTCGATCTTGTTAAAAACATGACGGTAAAGTTTGACCCTGAGGAAGTTGGACTTAAATCCAGCAGCGTCCGCCTAATCTTTGGTGGTTGGATGAGGCAACGGGAAGATGGGTCGATGCTGGAAAACTTCAATCTGTCACTGATAAGTCACGCCGCAGTAAGCGATCTAACGGACCCAAGACATTCTTTGTCGGAAACGTTAATACTGATAAACTACGGTGGCTCAATATAGATATTCCAGAGAGAACGTGCTATTTAAAAGTCAAGTTATATAGAAAAGGCGACGGACAAGACCATCCAATTTCTTTTGCCCAGGTAGATTGGATTGGCCAGGAGAACAATAACTTTTATGGTTATCAAAGTGGTGTGACAGACTCCAATGGAGTTGTCTGTCTCAAGTCTTGGTGTGATAATTACGGTTACCTGCAGGCGACGAAGTTTCGCAGGGCACTCACACCAGATGCTTCCCAAATGAAGCAGCTTCCTGATGTTGTTAAGGCCGAAGTGATTTCTGGGACGAAAAGCAAGTCAATCAAGATGTTATCGACTGCTGCTTTCAATGGTCCCGTGTTTGAGGCTGATGACTACGCTAAATGCCGTGAAAAGTCAGCTCTCTTCTTTGGGTTTAATACCGGAACAGACAAGCAGTTGACAGCGTTACTGAAACCTAAAAGCTCGTGGTTTCTTCCGTCAAACAGTGACCGACGTTGCTACCTAAAAATTGTTATACTCGATGAATTCATATTTACGGAGCCGAAGGGAATCACTCTCATGGTAGAAAGTTTTTCTGCTAACGGAACCGAGCGCTATGGGTATTCCACTCACCAAGGGGAGCAATGGAAAAACCATACTAGTAGAGTAGCTTGTGTTGAGTATTTCTGCAGTGATAACAGCCCTACACTTGTGAGGGTTAGCGTTTTTGGAAACCAAGACATTGCATATTCCTATTTAGTGACGGATCTGCAGAAAGCACAACCGAACAAAGCAGAATTCTGGAACTGTAAAGCCAAAAACCAACGCGAATTTTTGATCTATCCGGAGGTACAAGAACGGCTAGGACAACGGGTGGGTCTATATTCAGGATTCACTAATGAAGGTGAGATGGCTTGTCGCTTCGGGACAGACATTACAGTTGGAGAACGCAAGGTGACTTCAACGGATTATGCTTTATTTCTTGATCATTCAAAAAACTGGCTGACGTGCGACTACTGCGATGATCAGACGTCCGTTCCAGAAACCGCAAAACAGTTTTGCTGAATGACGGCGATGCAGTTGAACTGAATTAGATAAACTAGATATTTCGAACTATAAAAGTAAACCGCGTTTCAATTATATTATTGAGCTAATAATAATGGTGCAACTGAGAAATAGCGCTCTCATTTTACTATTTGAAAACAAAAACCTCACAGTGAAAACCGTTCTTGTAGCATTTTCTTTTGCGTATCAAAATGCTGGTTTTTTTTTTTACGGAATTCTTCACCAGTACTGACATTTGTTAAATAAAGTGTCTTTAAGAAAATGACTAAGCCGCTGTTTTTAGCTGTGATTGGCTCACATTAGAAAACAAGTGAAAGTTTAATATTTTGGAATTTTTTGTTATTGATTTTTAGGCCGTTGTAGTAAACGTTTTGTAACGAGTTATTAGTTTTGGACTGTATTCTAGTTATAACTAGCTTGCAACACAAGGTATTATATAATTTAGTATTATACGAAATAAAGCAGTGTTTTAATGAGAAAACTGAATGCTAGTTCACATATTAGAATTCCCTCAAAACACGCCAAATGGTTTTAATTAACTGTGTAGAAAATCAATAAAATGTTTTGTTTCTATAACGAATAAATGCTTTTCGTTTCTTCTTCGAGCACTGAATATTAATCTGTTTGAGTTAACTCCATTCTGCCTGCGGGAACATTAAATTAAGACGCTCTAGAAAAGTTCTCTGGGCTACGTTTTGTTCCAGGTCCCTCTTCTCCTCACAACACAGCAAGCAGTTCTTAAATAACAAGACAGTCTATAAGCGTTAACTGGGCAGACTTAGGCTCAGATACATTATGCTCGAAAATTTCTGCATTATGCTTTTTAGCGTCACCTTAAAAATCATAGCATTATGCCCAAAATTATGCTCAAACGCCAGTATTATGCTCGTTTGATTTTTCCTTTATTTCACATTTTTTCCTAT
>JAOTRI020119907.1:0-12248 GCA_028564885.2 Zoanthus sanctaehelenae | reverse complement strand
CACACTCAAGGTGTAACCATGGTAACGTGTTATTTTCACTAGTGAAAATAACAAGTTTTCGAAAGGGAGAAATATAATTATTTTATTGATAATTATATGATAAATAGAGGTATTACACGGTGGCGCGAACATATGAAGTTTATATCTCTGAGTGATAAATATATTTCACTAGTGAGCTCCGCGAAAGAGTAATTTTTTTTTCCACGAGGAGATAAACTTCACATGTTTAAGGCAACGTAATTTTTTTTTATTACATAGATACGAGCACTTCAAAAATAGAAAAAACTAGACGGGAAAAACAAACGAAGGACGTCAACGATATGTTCACTAGTGAGAATGTGAAAAATATGACATTCGTATCCCGGATTTAGTATTATATATGAAATCTACGAGTGGCGTATTTCTCAGTAAAACTCTCATATCTATGTAAAAATATGTTTTATTTAGTTTTCTCTAAAGCTGATTGTGATTCACAATCTTTTTAATAAGAACTTCTACTCTTTGGGCCGAGGCTGATGTTACTTTATATTTGGTGAATTGTTGCTTCAGATATGTTCTTGTTTCTTGGTAACAAAATCGGTTTTTATCAACCAATTTAGTATGATAATATTGAATATCATCATTGGTGTACACCCTTTTGAGGCTCAACAAAGTTTATATATACTAGTGCTTTAGATTAAGAAACAAAATATATTCACTGGCTGTTGTGCATGCAGCTGGATAACAAAGAACTGAGATACGAGCCTCGATATTTGCAATTTCTTTATTTTTGTTCAAACGATATTACATCAACTATTGGTTGATTCCAAGACTTTGTGCCATAGTGCAACAATGAATTTCTCGAGCACTTCTCAGCCTTGGGTGTGTTGTTAATGTGTTGTTAAATTTTGGTCGAGTTTCAGCTTGAAGTTCAATTCTTTTCAGAAAGGTTCTTATTTAAAAAGAGTGAGTTCATTCATTTAAAGTTAATTGGATGATTTACTTGTTATACTGTTTGTCTTTGATACATAACTGAATCGCATTTTTTTTACCATTTCGTTATAATTAGTGAACAGACGAAAAAATTTCAGACAGGAAAACATAAATAATTGTCACTTGAAGACGTACTTCCATAGTGGTGGTATTCGCGGATCAAGAAAACATTCTTCAAACTTTGAAAAGACATTTGAAAGGAGAGCTTAGGTACCCTCAATCGACAAAAACACTTTCTTCATTAAAGTTAACCCAACCACGTTTTATTTGCATAAAGATTACTCATCACCGTAATGGCTATTATTTTAGCTTAGGGCTTTTCGTTTCCTGTTATTGTTATGCATAAGATATCTTTACTTTTTATAAGAATCTGTAAAGTTTGCCAAATCTCGTTGAGCAACAGTTGAAACTTATCGTAGGAGAAACTAGGCTTTCGATATGAAAAAACATGTATCATTTGGGACAGTAGTAGATATATAATACACTAAATGTGAAACGGCGATTCTGTGATTTTATTGTGCATGTTGCTTGCGTAAATTACTGGATTCGGTCAAGTTAAGAATCGAAAAATTTTCACTTTTTCCTTGCCTCAGTCTAACTTTATTCTCAGTTATTTTAAATCTTTTGCCAATCTGAGCGTCATTATTTTTGAAAAGTTGTTATACATTTTCTTTTTTATAAGAAGAACGAGGCTCAAATAGGCCAAAATTTAAGAACATTCTCGGGCTGGGGCACGAATAGTGTTAACATATTCTACTTAGAGTCGTAGTAGAGACTTTACTAAAACTCTTAAGGCCACTCTCTACCCTATGGGCCTTTTTTTCGCTACTTTTAGTGACATTTTTGACGATATCTCCGCCAATATTTTGAAAATGGAAAAAAACGATAATCACTTTACAGATCGAGTAAAAAGGAAGCCTCGTAAATATTTTCAGATTTTTCGGGTGAGATTTGTGGGAGGAGATAGGTGTTTTAAATGTAGTTTTTGAAGGGAAATTTGAATTTGGGTGAATTTTAGTGATGTTTAAAATTTAATTTTGGAGTTAATATTTGATAGAAAATCGTCAAACCGTCCTCTAACCAAGTTGGACCTTCGCATGGTCTGGAGGGACGGTTTGGCGATTATACATCAAATTCTTCACACTCAAATACTTCTCTCAACTTACTCACTTTCCACCAAAATTTAGGGTAGAGAGTGGCCTTAATAGAGATAGCAGAGGGAGCTATATTTTTTAAAATATACAATGAACTTTTAAATATCATTTATGCATTTTTATATATCATCAAATTTTTAGTATTTTTCTCTTACTATTAATGTAATAGTACATATATTTGCCGAGTCTGGCACAGCTAAAACAGCGCATGTGCAAACGATAAATTATGCATAATTTAATGAGCAAGCGTGCATACTTAATTAGGCTTTTGTGCGCATAAGCGAAAATTTGATTGACAGCTGTCAATCATTTAGATGGACAAATTTTGTGCGCATGCGTGAAAATAGGATTGACAGCTTTCAATTATTTTAGTGAACAGATTTTTGTGTGCATGCGCGAATTTTTTGGGACAGATTTTTGTGCGTATGCACAAGATCAAAAATATATAAAAAAATTAATAATTAATAAAAAAATCAATAATTAACAGAAAATAACTAATAAAAAATAAATAATTAATAATTCTAAATAACAGGGATTTTGTAAAAGTATTAATGACAATGATTTGATAATCGGAAATGCTAACATTGTACCCGTGTTCACAAGTGCCAAGATAGAAAAAGACCTCAAACACAGAGAAGTAAAACCATCAGCAGTGAATGCGTAGTTTATCAATTTAAGTGTGATCTGTGCGATACAGATTACATTGGTTACACTACTCGACATCTCCATAAAAGAATTGAAGAGCACAAGTCCCAGGCATCCGCTGTTGGTCGACACATTAGTTTACATAAAATCCGGAACTCTCAATTAGCAGACCCTTTTCAAGTAATCAAACGTTGTAACAATAAATTCGATTACTTTACTCTTTGGTGTGCCAGGGCAGAATATAGGGAACTGGTTGGTCGTATTGCCATTGGTATTCTCTATGTACCAAGTCTTCTCCTTTCTCTCTTCTCCTCTCATCTCTTGCCCAGTTCTTCTCACGGCCTATCTTGTTCTAATCTTTTGTCCCAGTGCTTCAGAGCAGATTGGATGTTCTTTCTGACTGTTTCATCTGCAGGCTGAATTTGGACAGCAGAAGTGCCTTTCTAGACCATGGTAATTCTACACTGGTGTTCTCTAATATCCGGATCGCCATTTGCGTAATTGTTGCTCTCTTTACACGTTTCGGTATTGCCCTCTTTTCATTATCAGTAGATTGGACGCAATCGGTTTATTGTAATGTTCACAAAGGACTTGATTGTTCTCAACCCAACAATTAATGTCCAATATTGGGAGCTTACGGTCACTATTAGCTCCTGGGCAATCGCCTGTAAACTGTAGGATCGGACAGATAGAATTTGCCATCTTAATAATCTCGCGCATAGATCTAACATCGTCTGGCATTTCTTGATCTATCTCTACCTGATCTTCGACTATTCGTATGTGTTTGTCTTCTGCAGACCATCTTATCCCTGGTGCCAGAAAGTAAAATAAGAAGTTATAATTATTCCCGTATGGTGAATCTGAATCTTCTGCTATTTCTGGGGTAGCTGTTGATGACAGTTCGTTGAATCTTGTGGACTGCGTCTTCTAGTCCGACTTTATTGATTTCTTCCTGATTGTGGGTTAATGCTATGTATAGCGCCAGTTCATTCCAGCTTTTAATTACTATCTATCTTTAACTAAATTGATAAGGGAGTACGAATTGACAGAAGTTTGACTGACAGCACCTGTAACTTGATGAATTCGAGAGCAGAGTATAGACAAGGAGCAGTCCCAAGGGTGGAAACAATACGTGGATTGAGAGACTGAAAAAGATAAAAAAGTGTCTTGTCTCTGCTGTAGCCGCCGTTAAAAGTGGATTTTTGCTCATTTTCGAGCCCTTTTTTGCCTCTCTTCACTACTGGATAGCATCATAAAGTTTGAAGGTAGCATTTCAGCTTATTTGCTGAAAGAAACCAGCGAGGTATCACACTTTTTAGTGATTTGTACGGCATATTTCCACTCGGTGGGTTTCCAAAGGCGCCAAAAAAAGTTGCCTTTGAAGCTCGAAAAGAGGCAAGTTCACTGAGCTACCAAAACATTTTTTGGAAGTTTTCACGACTGAGGAACACTACAGGCATAAAATTTTTGGCAGAACTCCGTGGAGGCTCTAGACTTAATAAAAAAAATGATTAGTGCTGGAAATGCTGTGTATCCCAGATTGCATTTGGGTCGTGCAAATGGCGGGAAACACGTTGGGGCAAGATTGGCACAAAGAAACGGCTGTAGCTCTATCCGTAAACTGAAAAAATACTTAAAAACTTTACTATATCTCAGTACTAGGTCTGAATTTTGTTGTGAGAGCTGTTTTGTTTGCTGGGAATGAAAATTTCATCAAAAAATCCAAGGCCAAACATAGTTGATTTTCTTGTTCCAAAAACGACGCAAAACGGTATTTATTTCAAATTTTGCACTTCAAGTAATGACTTTGTGCAGAAATGACAGTTTATTCTTGCATCACTGGCCTTCCAAACTTAAGGAAACTTCTAAAGATCGCTTTAAAACGAAAGTCCAAACATGTTTTTTTGTTTACCAAAAATTGAATTTGTTAACTTAGTAGTATATTCTAATAACGGTTGATGGCGGTGTAGTTGGAAAAGGGTTAAAAAGAATATTCAAGAAAGGAATTTTATTATTTTGTTGTTTCGAAAGTAAATTTGATATTTTTGTGGCGAGTATTGAGATAATTGAAAAATAGTTTAGCATCATTTTCATTTTCAAACATGCAAAACGTGTCATCAACATAGCGTAAGTAGAAAACTGGCTTATTTCCGTAAAAATCATTTATTCAATTTCTCTCATGGTGGCCTATGAAGAGATTAGCTAAAACCGGATCTAGGGGAGATCCCATGGAAATACCATCGATCTGATCATAAAATAAACCATCGAAGAGAAAATGTGTTTCTGATGTACTTATAATAAATAGCTGTGTGAGATTTTTTTTGTTGATAGAAAAATCAGGATATTTAATGTAAATAAGATTGACAGCGACTTCAAAAGTTTCGTTTAAAGGAATATTAGTGAATAAGCTAACAACATCAAAATATATAGGAAAACGTGCATTGATATCGAGTTTAGACAGCCGGTCAACAAACGAAAATGAATCTTTAAAAATGTAGTCGTCCGGTATGAGGGGGTTGAGTAAAGAACATAAGTATTTAGCTAAATTATAATTATAGGTATTGACAATGGAAACTATAGGTCTAATATTTTCTTCACATTGTAAACTAGTTTATCTGCACTGAAGATTGCTTAGAGTTAAGCCGAAACATGACATGTATGCAATAAAAAAGTTTGTCGTTTTTTTAAAAATGCTTTATTACGTTTAGTCAGGTAGATTAAGGAAATTTTGGGGACTGGGTGGACAAAAGCAAAATTTTTACAGGAAAGATTCCTATGATGGTGAAGAATTGAAAAATTCTCAAGAACCAAAAATTCGAGTTGTGGGTCACTCAAATGACGTCATTTTTCAAAATGGCGGATATTCTTGTCTTAATACACGTTTTTTTCTGTATAAGAACGTCAAGGCTCAGGTTTTTACAAGAAACTAAAGAAAACAAGAGTCAAATAAGAACATTAAGCCTGAGGTAAAAATTTAAGTGTTCTTAAGAAAAAAAAACGTGTACTACATAATCATCACAGTTATCTCTCAATAAGCTCTAACAACTGTTGCAACCCTTCAAATTCTTCAATTTTCAGGTCTTTTCATTTTTAGCAAACCTTTTAGTTACGCGCATGCGCACAGGGCACTAATTTGATGTCAATTTGATGTTTTCTTTTCCCACGAAAATCAGCTCTATCCCCTTTCCCTTTCAGACAAAGAAAATCTCAGGTTTGGAAAAAAAGTCGGATTTGCGCGAGTGCTTGAAAGCCTCACCAGAAGATAGTAGGAGAAATTTTGGTTGTAAGATATTTGATGGAGCAGTGTTGGCTCATGTATTACAGAGGAAGGGAATTTCAACCATTCAGCAATATGCAGATAAAGTTTTTATTCCATTTCTCAAGCGTGAGTTGCAATCTGTCAATAGAGTAGATATAGTCTGGGATCGCTATCTTGAGAGCAGTCTTAAGGGAGCTACCCGAGAGAAGCAAGGTGCTGGTTTGAGACGGAAAGTGAATCTACAGACAAAGATCCCTGCAAAATGGAAGGATTTCCTCCGTGATTCGTTAAACAAGGTCGAGTTGTTCTCACTGTTGACAGATGCTGCTGCCAAGCAAAAATTTCAAGACGATAAAGAGTTGTATATCACATCTGATCAATCAGTAATTTCCATCGGAGGTTTATCAGAACCCATGCCCATTTGTGCACACAAAGAAGCAGACACAAGGATAATTGTTCATCTGTTTCGTTCAGTAAGAAGAGGAAACAAGAAAATACTCATCAGAACTATAGATACGGACGTTCTAGTTATTCTGGTAGGAAAATTTGACAAAACTTGTGAGATCTGCCCTGATCTCGATTTGTGTATAGCATTGGGGGTGGGTAAGGTCTTCGCTTTTTACAGTATCAACACTATCTTTTCTTTTTTATTGCAGTAATATATATAAATATATATGTATGTGTATGTGTATGTGTATGTGTGTGTATGTATGTATATATATATATATGCATGTATATGTATGTATATGTATATGTATGTATGTATGTGTGTATGTATATGTATGTATGTATGTATATGTATATGTGCATGTATTTTAAGATTTTACTGCATGTTAATTTTATTTTCTCCGCCCTGCCCCTGTCAACCGTGTATATTTTGTAGTTACCCGTTGACCGGGGCAGAGTGGAACACGGCCTATCTGTAAACCATAACATTGTTGAGATTTTAACCGTGTTTAAGTAAAGGATTCATCATCATCATCATCATCATCATCATCATCTACAATGAAATTGGTGCAAAAAAGCACAGGCTTTGACAGTGTTCCAAGCCTTTTCTGAATGCGACACTACTTCCTCCTTCAATGGGAAAGGTAAAAAGAGTGTTTGGGAGGCATGGAAAGCTTATCCAGAGGTTACAAATGCCTTCTTGTTTATAAGAGAGACCCCGTTCCAACACGTCGACATCGATTCTCCGCATTTTGAAACTTTTGAACGATTTACAGTCATCATATATGACTAGACTAGTTCATGCCAGGACGTCAATGAATCTAGACAAGAGCTGTTCTGCAAGAAAAGCAGGAAATTGGAAAATCTTCCACCAACACAGGATGCTCTTGCCCAACATGTCAAACGAGTTATCTTTCAAAGCAGTATATGGTCATTATCATCTGACCCCCAATGTGCTATTCCTCTTCCAAATGATTGGGTATGGAAAAAGGAAAGAAACAAGTTGGTACCAGTATGGATGACTTTATCGGAGGCAGCAAAAGCATGCAGTGTGTTAATCAAATGCCGTTGTTCTGGAAGCAGATGCGCAAAATGCAAATGTGCTAAAGCGGGTCTCGATTGCACTGAACTTTGTAATTGCAAATGTCAAATATGACTTTTTGAACATAAGGAGAACAAGATAAGGACTGGATACTTACAATGATTGTAACAAAATCAGTTTTAAAAAGTGCAGTTTAACAGAACTTCAATATTCAAGATATATCTTGGCATTGTGGACGGTTGTAGGAGAATGTGTTTCACATGAATAATGGCCAGTTATATCTACGGAGTTGCACTTTATATGAGAAATTTGTATGGTCCATAGAAGACCTTTATGCGGTTCATATTTTACTGCCAAATCTGTGATCTGCAAATACTGCGAGTTTTGTTTATCTACTGAAAACCTTCGTTTCACCAAAATATGAATGTTCGTCGATTATCATTTTAAACATTACCAGAAAACAACTTTTTCGTTTTTTAATCTTTAGTCTGGTCTGCAATTTCTATTTTTGGTCTACAATGGACCAGTCTCCAAAAATTCCGGAAGAAGTTGTTTCATTTAAGACAAATATGAAGTTTTTAATTGATTAAGAAAGATTTCAAAAGCAGGGAGTAATAAACATGCATTTGTACAGCTGTTTGAACTGCTTGTTTGCTTTTGCAAAACAGTAGATAAAGTTGGTCCGTTAAATTATCGCCTGGTCCGCAAAATAGTGTTAAATAATAAAAGTTTAAGTATCGAATAGTTATTTTGATTCATGTATGAGTGTTCACATAGAAAAAGAGCTATAATATTTGTTTTTTCAAGCATAAGGCTTTATACAAGCATTATCGTAAGAATTAACAAGGTTTTCAAGGCAAAATGACTGCCAAAATAACAGTTCAAAGAAAATGACGTCATAATGGCTTCCGATTGTCAGAATTTTTGGTTCTTGAGGATTTTTCACATCTTCATGTCATTGTCTATACATGGACAAAATTTCATGCTTTTGTCCGGTCAGTCCCCAAGTCATTCAATTTTGAACTTAATCCACCTGACTAGTTTGTGCTGACCGGATCATATGGTATTATTATCATTATTATTATTATTAATTATTATTATTATTATTATTATTATCATTAAGCGTATCATAATGCAATGTAGTACACTTGCCTGTCCTAGTTTATTACATGATAGATTGAGGTCCACCAGGCTCTTATTACCCCGTAAAACCTGAAGATAATGCAAGAAAGTGACACATAAAACATTTGGTTAGATTTAAATACCAAACAATCAAAAAATATGTCTAAAACAACAAGCTGAACATCGCAACACTGAAAATTAAGCTTGTGGTGCATTCTAATTGATATATAATATATATAGGACAGCACATTTGTCACCGACGGTGACATAATTATGGTACCCAAAACATGCATTACCGTGCAATTTATTTTGGAATGTTTTTTCTTTATTGAGTTACATATAAATATAAGTGAAATAATCCGACGTTACGGCGTCATGCTGGCGCCATTCTTAAGGTACTAATAAAACTTATTCAGGTTAGAGAACTTAAACTAGGATGGATATTTAAATAATAATAGAAGCGGAGTTCTAAATTAGAAGAAAACTTTCGCACGTATTGAGTCAGATTGAATATTAAGCTATTGTTTAAGGTCACTGAAAGTTTTCTTCTAATTTAGAACTCGGCTTCTTCTTCTTCTTCACTGCCCGTACAACAGAAAGAAATGCATTTTGAATATTATAGCACGTCCAAATGATGAACTTTGAGTTAAGCTGATTGGAGTCCCTTCTCGTAATGAGCCGCGACTCTATCTCAGGCAATGCGTTCGTTAAGATGTAAATTTTACAGTCACTTCACAGTGCCACATCTTCGCCGAGATTGAATATTAACTGGAATAATGATTTATTAAATAGCAAATAATTTTTGTTTCCTCAAGTTCTAATATTTAAACGAGAGGCAGTTGTGCATTTTTTCATTCAATGTAAATCACATCGTTTTGTAACTGGGCTACCTGTGGTAAGCTTAATCATAAAAATATTAGGTTTGCTTTCCGTTCCAGACAAAATACTTATCCCACAGTTCCTTGTGGCAACAGCTCGAGACACAAACTTCTATTTAGGTAGCCCAGTGAACGCTTCAGGAGAGTTTTGTTTATAAGAATAAAAAATCAATGTCAATTATTACCGCCAGGCAGTTTCCTAACGAAAAAGAACAAATATAGAAACTGTCTCACCTATAACATATATTCGAGCAAACGAATAAGTAATGCCATTACGATTTTTTGCTGAGCATTGATAGACTCCACTTTGAGCGACGTTCGTAACCAACACTGTTAAATTTCGTCCATCTGAAGACTCATTTGCAAGTTGCAAAGTAATGTTGTTCGGTGTCTTCCAGATTATTTGTGGCATTGGATCACCTCTTGCGTCACAAACCAAAGTAAAAATGGAGTGAAGTTCAACAGACTGATTTACCAAATGGTTTGTCATCACCGGGGCAACTGAAACAAAATTGAAGAAAAAAGTAACGATGTTAACGGCAGTACATTTAACAAAGGGCAATAATTCATTCTAGATGAAAGTAGATTGGAGGGCTCCTATTGATAATAGGTTCACTATGTTTACCTGAAGGGAATACCCTGAGGCTTTACACACTTTTTGAGTTTTTAAATAAAGGTATCTATCTACCTATTAGTAAAGATAAAGTTAAAAGTGACGGTAAACATTACGGTGTTAAAGTAAGACGATAATGGGGGGATAGTATAGGTAATTGTTAAGATAAGGTTAATATTGGTGATAAAGGTAATAACAAAGGTAGATATAATGGTGATGCAAAGGTAAATCTAAATGTGAAGGTTAGGGTGTAAAAATGTGGTGATGGTGAAAACAAAAAAAATAATAGTAAGAGTTTGCGAGAAGTAAATGTAAAATTAATAGTTATGTTAAAAGTAATAGCCAAGATTAATATTGTTGGAATGGTAAATAAAGGTAAAGGTAACATTGATGAAGATAAAGGTGCTAGTAAACGCAATGTAATAGTTAAGGTAATGACAAAATAAAAATATAACTGTAAAATAAAGAAAATGAAAAAAATGAAATAGGTAAAGGTAATGGTGAAAGTTAGGGAAATAATAAAGAAAATGATAATATAGTTAAATAAAAGAGAAAACTTAATTGAAAAAAAATCTTTGCTAAAAACTGTGGTCAAAAAGATAATGAAACTGCAAGTAATAGAAAATATGGTGGTAAAAAAACCCACAGTAAACACAGTGAGGACAAAAATATATGTTCAGTTGGACAGTTGATATGTAAAGCTGATGATTGGAGATGAAGTTTCAATAAATGAGAAAAGATAAAGGAAAGTATTTTCAAATAAGAACTAAAGGTGTGTTCACACTAGACGTCAACGCATGCGCAGACGCAGATTCAGAAGTAATAAAAACAAGTGTGAATATATTTTGACGCAGATGCAAGAAAAAGGAAAATTTATTTTTTCTTGCGCACACCTTGCTCTTGCGTTTGCTCTTGCATCACAAATTTTCAAGTGTGAATGAGGATGACGCAAACGCAGACACAGACGACTGCGTAGCTTGCATCATTTCAGTCGCTAGTGTGAATGTTCTTGCGTTTGCGTCTGCGCTTCTATTTGCGTCTCTAGTATGAACACGCCTTAAATGAATAGACAATAGACGATACCTTATTCATGATTTTTTACATGTCTTTTTTCATTAATGATGACTAAATAAGTACACATCTTTTGTTTAAATTGAATTAATAATAAAACTTATAATGTTTAAATGCTTAGCCACTGATATCACAGGTAAGCTTTCGTGTCTGTGACTAGTCATTTAAAGTTATATTTTTGTTGTTGCAAACTTAAATGTATTTACAAATTGTCTAAAAAATACATAAATAAGGTCAACAGGACATGAATGGTCAAAAGATTAAACTTTTATAATAAATACAAAAACTTTATAACATGAACCAATGAAGAATATAAAGAGAAAACATGACAGCACACACATACTATCGACAACAAGACTTGCTAAGAGTGAATCACTGCCAGCGTTGCTTTCTGCAATGCACGTGTAGTTTCCTTCAAAGTTCGGTGTGTTCTTAACGCTGTAAATTGTGAGCGCCCTCTGATTGTAGGTAGATGTTGACATATTAGTACCACTAAACAACCATCCGATGGATGGAGCTGGAACACCAATGGCGCTGCAGTTAAACGTTACGTTACTCCCCTGTAGTACCACCTGATCGGTCGGTGTAGACGTGAATTCGGGATAAACTAAAAAGAGGTGTTATAGGTTAGTTAAGGGAACAGTTTTAAAGCGTTTAGTCAAACAACTCGTGTCAAATTTTGCAGTAATTTTGGCTTGTATTATACTGAATATTTGAAATTTTCCAATTCTTCATCGTTTATAATGTAAAGAAATAAATCGGTAATAGATAGTTTACACCGAACATGATCAAAATGCTAACAACTTTAAGAGCATTACCTCTAAGCACGGTTGAGTGTGGTTGTTTTATGGCTATCCAAAGCAATATATGTTTCTATTATTTTCATTATCGTGTCCCTTAGCTATCGGTAAAATGATTTAGTTATGTAGCAATAGTAGCGTAATTTCAATTACCAAAGTACGTAGTGAAGATAGATAGATAGATAGTTTTATTTCAAATTATATCGCAGCTAAAAGGCTGAATTGTATAATTATTTACAATATAA
>JAOTRI020119896.1:0-12251 GCA_028564885.2 Zoanthus sanctaehelenae | reverse complement strand
TTCCTTCCTTCCTTCCTTCCTTCCTTCCTTCCTTCCTTCCTTCCTTCCTTCCTTCCTTCCTTCCTTCCTTCCTTCCATCCACCCTTCCTTCTTTCCTTCCTGCTTTCCTTTTTTCATATCTGCCATTCTCCCTTCCCTTGTTCTTTGTTTTTATTCTCTTTCTTTAAAATATTTGGGAAGTATTGTTTGAGAGATTCCAACAACGAAAATGTATCTGTGAAGGAGGGTCTACCTCAAAATTTCACCCGTTCCAAAACGTGTAGTCTCCCCCTTTAGACTACTTGCTCTATCTTTTTTAAGGCTGAAGTGAACTCACTATTGAACAACCAGCACAGAACTTTATAGAAAAGCTTCTTTTTGGGGAAATGTCTTATTAGGGATGGTTGTTATAGGGGAAGAGTCGTATTAGGGATGGATCTTTTTAAAGGTGGATCTTATTTGGGAAGGGTCTTATTATGGATAGGACTTATCGAAGTTGGGTCTTAGTAGAGATAGGCATTATTAGAGGTGGGTCTTATTTGGGAAGGGTCTTGCTTGGGATGGATGTTTTCATGGAAAAATCCCATTAGTGAAGGGTCGTATTAGGGAAGGGTCTTAATGGAACTTTAATATTTCCAGTATGCATTTATAACCATGCTGGATTTTTATTTAGATACGTCCTCAGAGGCGTCGTCAGGTTATGGTACCTCTCACCAGGTAGGCAAGTACAGCTCTGTTAACTCCATGATGAGCCCCACGGCTATGTTGGCAAGCGGTTATGCACCACTTGATCTTCGACAGACAGCTAATGAAGCGAGTTCTGAAAAGCCACGTGAGAGAACAGTAAGCAGTTTTTGTTATTAAAGAGAAGAAACAGACAACTTAGTAAAGATAATGTAAAATGACAGATACACGATCCAAGAAAAAAGTTACATTCGATTGGCTGAAAGTAAATGCTTAGTATCAAATTATCAACATATTTTCAATAACTATAAAAAGGTTTGTGATTGCTTTAGTAACAGTTTTGAGGGATAATAAAGCAACCCTTTTCCCTGAGAAGTCCCTTGCTGGGTTTTGACGGCAGCGTCGTTTTTACTGGGCTACCTTTGGTAAGACTGGGCTGCGTGTGGTATACCAAGTCATAATATCGGTTTGTTTTCCAGACAAAATATGTGCCCTGCAGTTCTTAGCGGTGCCAGGTCGACATACAAGTTTTGATTATGTTGTCCACTGAACGCTTCTAGAGCTTCGTAGTACAAACTCTGCCACAATGATTGTTAACCCTTTCAATCCCAGTTGTATTGCTAAATTCTCCCAACTTGTTCCCATACTTTTTATTGAGCAAGTTTGAGAGAATTTTACTTTTTATCTTTAGCAGTTTGCTTTGTCTGATCTGTTCTCAATTTCTCATTAACAAGTGTCTTATTTTGTACGTGTTATGAAAGGAGAAGTTGGGTGTTGATAACTGATTGGGTCTGAATGGGTTAAGCAACTTAGTGGTATAAAACGGACTGGAATCCAAAAAGCGCTTTTTATGTGTTAAACTAGTTAACATTTTGCAATTTATTATAAAAATATATATTAAGGGTTTATATTATTATTATTAAGGCTTTTTGTTTATGAGGGACAGTGTAATTGCGGTGAAAAATGTATTGGAGAAACACGAAGGAATTTGATGATAAGATTTGACGAACATCGAAAAAAACAAAAATATCTGAAACAGCAAAGCATTTAAAGCATTTCCCGGACAACTCTTTTTCATGAAGTGTTATAACGCCTATTCAACAATGGAAAAAAACGAAAGATTATGGAAGCCTTGTTCGTCGCAGTATACAATCCATCATTGAACAAGAAAATACAAGCACACCCCATATTTCTTTTCCCAATGATGGTAACTTGAGACTATTTATATCTTAAACTGTCAGCGGCAAAGGAAGCCTGAAGATGACAATTCTTTGTCAAAAGCGTTTGGTGTTTTAACCTATTTAAAAAATTTTAAACAACTTTTACCTTTTATAGCGAACTTATGTCAAATATTTTACAATTTTTCCTAAATTTCAGACGTCATTGGGAAAAAGACTTTTCAAGAAAAGCAAACAGAAAAAAGAGGAGCACGAGCTTGTAAACACAAATGCGGGAGCGTCAACCGGGTAAGTGGTTTAGGATACCCATTATGTCATCGTGCTGCATGTGTCGGTAATTATCGACCGCTGAGTAATGCATTACAAGAAAGCAGAATTCTGCTGGATCATTCTGATGTAGGCTAAGGGTTCCAATGTTCAATTAATAACCCTTAAATACATATGCAGTGTTAACATGAGGTCCGGCAATCATTGCGATATTCCCACTGTTTAACCCGAAGATTTAATTTGTAAAATGTAATCTGGACTTTCTAATCTATTTAACCTACAACAACGCACGCTGACTTTAAACATTGCAGCAATAACGAGTAACCCGCTCAAATACAAACTGCGATTGTGACACAACTGTTCGCCCTCATGAAGCACAGGCTAACCAGTCACAAGATGTGGTCTTATAAAACTGATAAAGTCAGGGGAGGGTTTGGCTTCAAAATTTTGGTCTTTTTTTTACAAATAGAAAATTTGCAAATTTTATTATTTTTTTAATCACCTCTGTGTTGATTAAAAAAATACAAGCTGGGTGTTACAGATATAACGATTTCTAATCGTTTGGGCGTGGTTTAATCTTTAGGGCGTGGATTTGACTGGACACAAACAAGACTGAGCGAGAAGGTTTTACACTTTCAAAGCGCAACAAGGAAACTGATGGACTGTGCTTGTGACTCGTCAGCTATGGATAATAAGAACTCGTTATAAACAGTTTTTAAAAAAACAGTTTTACAATGTAAATGAAGAAAAAAAGACTTAGAAATGATATATGTTAGTTGATAAGATATTTCCAAAGTCAACCGGATAGCTCTAAAAACTCATTTAGGGGGAGAGACCAATCGTCCAAGCAGATAAAAGCAATTCAATTGACTTATCTGGATGAAACATTCGTAAGGGAAAAGTCTTCTTCCCAACAGAAGAACAAAGGAACGATTCCTGCGCCTTATTGACTATTGCTATTAAGTACACTGTACAATATAGAGCTGCAATAATTCTGATTGGACAAATGATATGATAAGTTGTGTGTGCATGTATAGGTTTTGAGAATATGAAACGTGTGTTTTATTGGAATCACCTTAAAAGTTTCATTGTTAAATACTTGCATGACGAATGTGTAGCCATTAAGTAAAACTGCACGGTTTTCGCGATTGTTTTCTGTGGTAGCGAATTAGAAAGATCTCGTCCATGCATCCTTTATTACTTTTTCAATTAAAACGCTTTCGTCGATCTTTTCTTTTCTTAAAAGCTTTTACTCCCCAGTGGTTTATATTTCAAAACGATTTTAATATGCCAATCCTCTACCCGCCGAAATTCTAACGTGCCGTGTTTATCATCGTTTTTCAACGGTTTAGCCGAGTTTTGAAACAATTCTTAACTGAACGTATTTTTGAAATACATACTTTTGAAGAAATTTTGTAATTTAAGCTTGCAATCCCTCAGGATTCTATTATATATTTCTGAATAACTCATTTTTTGGCCAATACCATTTACAATAAGGCGTCTGTATTTGTTGCCAAATTCTATCGGGCTCGCCCTAAGGAAGTTTTGACCGTGCATTTAAATAAATCAGTGAGAAGGCCAATATGACCAGTGGTTTCTACATACGGCACGATAAGCCGAAACTGGAACAACCTCCCTCAGCAAACTTGGCACTGCATAATAGAAAATACGTTTAAACCCGCTCTTGAAACATTCTTTGAATAAAAAGTATTTTTGTATTGTTTTTAATCATCGTGCACCAGTCACGCTCTGCACTTGCAACACGCGACGGCAAACCTTTGTCTCATTATTAGAATTAAAGCTAAATTCTCATAACTAATAATTACAAGATTCGTATACTGTCGTAACTTTATCAAGGCTATACGTTTACAGGGTACCGATGAAACTTTGGATTTTTCGAAACTGCGCGCATTGCATAACTGTTTACACGAAACACAAATGTCTCTATTTTTGCACGAAGTATCTTTCGTTTACACGTGATCAGAAGTTTTGACATCGTACTTAGAGCCCGTGGTTATTTGTCTGCCTTTGACGTCGTGAAAATGTGTAGACCACTCCTCTCTACAGCCAAGTAGACGAGTAACCTCTTTAAAACCCGTCTAACCGTTCAGAAATTTACACTCTTGAAGTGTTTACACGGTACCGATCATCGTTTTGACGGCACTGGACAAAAAATTTGACCTAGATTTTGCGAGACAATAATGCATATTGCATCAGTTCGGCTTGTTCCGTATAAACGAAGCAGCAACTCGTGCAATAATTTGAGCAATTAAAAATTGGACCACTGCTGTGTCGTGTAAACGTAGCCTAAGTTCACTAATAGTGCTGCCTGATCAAGGGTTTATATTTTTAGAGGATTATAGACCACTGTATATTTGCAGAACTGTAAAGTTGTTGTTTGACGCAGGTTACTGAGTTTATCTCCGATCAGGGTTTCATAACGCTTCTCTTCAAAACAGAAAAGGAACTTGCTTCACAGTGTGCTGTAGATTCGTTCAGACTTGTAGAACATGAACTAGAAGTAATATGTTATCAGTTAATGAATTATCTCCGTAGGGATAAGCTTTTCTTGTGGCGATAACAATTCATTTTTCACACTTTACTTCTAGTTTGTATCTACTCGCCGACGCATTGAATAGTTCTTTTAAAAAAATATTTACTTCATGTTCTGTAGGACATAAGTCGACACAATGATTCCAGTCCAGTCCAACTCTCAGGGTCTTAAAATATTTGAGGAGAAAGTGTTGCCTTTGCTCTAACATCTTCAAATGGTTAAACCCTCACGTCTTCTCTGATAAGGACGTTAAATCGTAGGCTCTCGGGGATTTTATCTGTGTTTATTCGTGTTCTGCAGAAAAATATAAAAAAATGTTTCTCGACTGATGTTCCCATCCAGAGCAACACCACAACTATTTATCAACCTTAAGATTACATAGTTGTACAAATATAGACCAAGCCCAGAATTGATCAGTGCTCATTATCGCTCGAAAGCAACCGGATCTCACCCACTGCGCCACGGCAACTACTGCGAAAGTAAGAAAGGCAGGGATTCGTATGTTTCCTTTGTTTTCTCTGATTGTTTTGTGCTTCCCGATTGGTTTATGCTTTGATTGATGTTCAGGATGATTTATGCTGCTGGTTGGTTGTTGCTTCCAGTCGTTTACAAACTGTGAATAATGGTTTGATAGAAGTCAGGGAGTCAGGTTGGCATAGTGGTCATCAGTCGTGCCTCCCACCTCTACGACCCGGGTTCTATTCCTAGGCTCGGCATGTGAGCTGACATTTGTCGATCTCAATCTGACTTCGAGGGTTTTTCGCCATCAAGCGATTAGACATTAGCCTCTGGCTAGGAAGGATGGGCAACCACTTCCTTCGCAATTGACGTTAAATAAAGTATTTTTTTATATAGAAATAAACATTTAAATAAATATCTTCTGCTTTGAAGTGTCTTCTTTTTCAAACCAATATTACTCAGAAAAAATTCTGGGCCCATGACCTGGTTTGAAAAAGAAAACACTTCATTTATTCGTCTTTGACTCCACCTGGACAGGACACTAGTCCATCGCAGATTAGCTCCCAGCAGATGCTGGTACTCATTTACCTACCCCGGGAGGATGGAAAGCTAAGTTGGCTTAGGGGCGAAAAAGAAGGTCGCACAAATATTCAAACCTCGGTACACTGCGGGAATCGAACTGGGGATCTGTGTGGCTGGAAAGCAGAGGATTTACCAACTGCGCCAACCACGTCCGCCCAAAAACCCTAAACCTCGTACTAAATAAAATATTCAATGTAATCAGAAACTTGATTTTAAATCAAACTTAAATGAGAAATTTGTTTTTTTTAAACTAAATTAAATTTTAATGTAACAAACTTAATTTTTTAAGTAAGTTGCTGTCCATGCATGTAAAATGAGGCTCAATTATGTAACGGAATTGCGGTTTGTAACCAATTAACGATTTCAAAACTTCCTCTCATATTTCAACTGTTTACTTTATTTGTAAATAATTTATTTTGTAAATAATTTATTTAAAATAAAAGTTTTAAACATTTTTTTGAAGAACTATAACTTAATCGTTTAGCGTTCTAATATGCAGTCTATTTGTCAGACAACCACGGAATGCCAAACCTCGACAGCAGAGGTCCAATTCGAGCGCACATCGTCGTTCGTTCGAGCTACCGCTACAGACAACAGTTTTGAGACACAGCTTTCGCCGGTTGCTAGGGACATCTATGGACGCTCAAACGTCCCGTCATCCTTTGTCACATTCTTACACAATCTAAAGTTGAGACGGTAATCGGTAGTTGTAATGTTTGATGCGACATTTTTTCTAAGAATCTCTATGTATAAAGGTGAGGCTGAAAATTTTGGAAGATTTTTAGAACATCGTAAAAAGTACATTCAAGGCTTTAAGTTTAACGCTCGAAAAACTCTTACTTTGTTAACTGCAAAACGTGAGAAATGATTCCAAATTTCGTTAACATTCCTATTTGTTAAAGACTGCAAAAATGTCACTTTCTTCGCCGAGAGATCGATAATCCAAGCGCGTTCATCCTATGGGAAACTGGGTAGAGGAAGTGGACACGCTTCAGCTCCTCGCTCCAATTCCTTCTCGCTCCCGCATGCGCGTCCATTTCCTCTTCCCAATCTCCCATATGAAGTCTCGATCTCTCCTCAAAGGAAAAGACTGTTTTTATTCTAGGTGTAATTCTGTAATCTTTCCTTCCTGTCAGGCTAGCCAGCAGTTTCGAAAATTATGAGATTTGTAATTCGGCTGTCCTCCAAAGGGGAGATGAATAGTGCTCATTATAATATTTAGCGCTAGACACCCGCCTTTTCAGGAAATATAGTTGTTTTTGAGTTATCAATGAGTTTAAGAATATCTGAAGAACGTTTTTAAAAATTGAGTTATTGTAATCCAAAGAAAACATTGTCGATAGAAATGTTTGTTATAGAAGTCAGTTACAAAACACAAACGTTTTTATCGACTGCACCATGAAGAACGATGCACTAAGTCCTCAAAAGGCTTAAGAACAACTCGTCTTGTTCCGAAAATTAGAGGATCTTATAAAAAGTGTGTATATTTACCGTTACATCATTTCTTCTGAACCTTTTTAAATTGAAGTTCTGGGCCAGTTGTTCAAAAGCTGATTAGTACTAACCCGGGGTTAAATGTTTAACCCACGGTCATGTTTTCAATTTTACAAGGAGAAATTTTAGCTGTAATTTGGGTATTTACAAGACTTTTCCTAGAAAAATCTTAACAGTATTCATAAATATCCGTTTATCTTTTCTTAAAGAAGAAATTCCTTTATGAATTTTTGCTTAACCCAGGGTTAAACTTAACCAGCCTTTGAACAACTGGGCCCTGAAGTTTAAATTTACATTTGAACTAACGTGTAAATAAATCATTTTTCCAGAGTTTTATAGTACTGAATTGGTATACAACAATTCTTTTCAATTAAATGTAAACTACTTTTTCTAAAAGAATTAAAGAAGTTTTCATGTTTTCTTTGTAACCTAATGGATTTTAAAGCTTCGTTGATATTCAACGTTTTTTAAAAAACATTTTAAAATAAATACTTAATATATTAATATTGACCGTTGCCTCAAATCCTAAATCATTCATTTGTTTCAAACGTTTGAAAGGTGATAACATCTTTAGCAGTGTTCACATAACACCAGATCGAGGTTCGTTCCGTCTCCGCACCATACATGTACAAATCACTCCATTTCTTTGCCTGAGCCAATGAAAGGAAAGATAAAACTCACCCCCAATTTTAATTTAGCCAATGACAAAGCTTGTTCAAATCTTGAACTTTATGTAAAGCTTACATGCTGTACTGTCGTAAAACTGGATGTGAAATCCGATTTCCATTTGGGGAGCGTACGTACTATAAAAACTAAGCTTTCGCCATCTTTATCTTTGCTGTCGCTTAGCTCTTGGACAAATTTGTTTCTAAACTTTTCTGAAATAATCTATATTCAGGAAAGAATGTCGATCCTGTATCATGTGAACACATCTTTGCACTTCTTATGTCAGTACCGAAACACGTCTTTCTATTACAATTAAGTTCTGCTGTGGAATCAGTTTTTGAAATATGTAAAATTCATACTAAACCTGTACAAACCCTGTAAAGATTTTTTATTTTTTGATCTTTATTCAAGTGCCTCCTTTTTAAAACTTTTTAAATAAAAACCCTGTTTTCATAAAATTATTTTAACAAATATACATGTAGTATCAATGACATTTGCACTTTCGTTGATTAAAACACTAATATAAATTTTAAAACTTTTTATAGTTAAGGTATTAATAGTTTTAAATATTTCAAGCGAGACTACATAGCTATTTATAGAGACAGATTTTGTGAACTTGAAAAATTTTAATATTTGGAAAAGAGTATTGTTAAAAGTAGCTTTTTTAAATAGAAAACTGTGCATCCGTAAAAACTAGAAATCTCACGATAGTTGTGAAACTTCAATTCAAGTTGAAAATGACGTAAACTACTTCTGACGCAAGATAAAAAAAAATCAAAATGGGCAAATAACGTAACTATGAACTAACTGTAAACTCAGGAACGAAATGCACAAAGTACTAAATATTCTTGCGAATCAAAAAGGTTTTATAACCATTTTGATATTTTAAAAACCCTAATTTCAATGCTACAGGTAAAGCCATAAAAATTGGCTGCATTTGGGCCTAGAAATATTCAGATGCTTTTTGAAACCAACACAACCACTCTGAATTAAGGTTATAGCTTAAATTTTTTTTTGTGAAAATATGTCAGCTCGAGGTCTGTTCATATGTTTGTTGAAACAAAAAATTGGCTATTTCCTATAGCTCTCTTGTGCCTCTGATTCAATCCGAATGGGTTCGCACTTACACTCGCATTGAAACAGAGGTAAAATAAGGGAACTCTGAAATGGCCTCTACGATGTCTACGTCGCTTCTGCGCAGGTCACAAAGGGCAGGATGTCTTCATGTATTGTTCTTTCTTACAAGAACAATTTTAGGGTGTGGCGTTGAAACTAGCGCGTAATGAACGTCGAATTTAATTTTACTTAACTTCGCCAAAAATTTTTTGCGTTACCTTTTAACTACGTTCTTGTTAAATAAAAAAGGTTTATTTTAGTCATTTATTCAAAATTTTGAAATTTCACTAGTGTGGCGGGTTTTTTTTTGTTCTTTTAAACAAACTACTTCCTAAAAATTTGATTTTAGGTTCTTCTCGTTTGACCATATTCCAAGTATTATTCCGGATTTTGAATGAAGTTTTAAATTCCCTTCCAGATGCTTGGACAATGAAAGATGTGTTTCAAATGAGTTTTATTACCAAGACTTGATTTATTTGTAATTTTATAGGAGTAAGAGCCACATGAATTTCTATCGCATAATAGGCCGCCCATACGGATGCGCATAGCTTAGTACTGCTACGTTGGATATGAAAATGCATCAATTTAAATTAATACAATTGCTTGCTCAATAAACTATATGAGTAAATAATTAAAAAATCATTTTTGATGATGATGAACAAAAAGTTAATGATGATAATTATCGATACGCGCAGCCAAATGACGAACTGCTCTCTGTAGAACGCGCCATTTCGCGGACAAGACGGGAGATGCTCGGGCTGAAAATTCATTTGCCGTCCTTATTTTGATTGGTTGCAGAGATGTCAAACAACTTTGCTTGGCCAATAAGATCCTGAGGATACCATTTCAATCCCGAAGTTGGCGTGAATTTGTACTTGCTCAGCTACGATTTTATTTCTAAATGGAAGATCAGCTTTTTTCTGATCAAACCATTTGTTACATGATATTTTTTTTATTAAATGAATTTTTACGATTTCGCCTTGTGTATTGATAAGGCCAGGTAAAAAAAAATAATTGTTTAGCGTCCCCGCCCGACCTAAGAAATGCTCCCGACCTCAATTTTTTTTTTTATTTTTCATTTTTGTAAAATAATTTGTTATTCAATTATATATGCTCCCGCGATGTACAAGTGATTGAAACATAAGCTGATTTTGAAGAATATCACGACCCAGCCTCTTGATTAGCGACTCACAACCTTTCATCACTCGGAGTGAATTGTGAACGTGCGGGTTTTAAATCTAATTTTAGCTGTTTGTTTACGTAAATAGACTCGCCCGAACTAGGTTTTTAGCATAGACTAGGGGTGAGTTAGAAGATCATCTTGACACATTTCTCTACAGCTGCGGAAGCACGTTGTGGAATGAGGAAGACGAAGAGAGATCAGATCTGATGCATGTTTATGTGCGAGCAAATCTGGACTGCCAGTCACAGATAGAATTCACATATTACTCTGCTGGTTTTGAGGATATTTGTATCCACTGTGGTACGGTTGACAAACTAGTCAAAATTGATGACTTCTATCCCTACTGTGAGAACTGCAGTTCAAAGGCCACAGTTAGAAGGCGTGGCAGAAAGTTCACTCCCAGAAGCTAAACTATAATATTTGGTGGAGATCTAAGGATTTAAGATAAATGAATCAGACTTTTCATATAATTTTTTCTAGTTGTTGTTTTTAGTTTTGTAGAGAACAATGGGATAATTGTTTCATAATCATTGACTAGTAGATGCAAACTGGTGTCAAGAACTACAGATGAAAAGCCACAGCTTAGTAGGTGTGGCAGAAACTTTCGCTTTCAGAATTTGCATTATACTACATTTAATTTGGTGGAGATCTAATGAAATAAGCTTATGCATAAGTGACAAAATCCGACTTTTCAAATAATTTTTTCGTATTGTTGTTGATTTCATAAAGAGCAAAGGGATCATTGTTTCCTAACCACTCTGTAGAGGGGGCAAACCGGTGCTCCACTGTCTAATTTAAGAAAATATCCCTCATTGCCAAATAAAAAATAAAAAAAACCCGCCCTCCCGATCTGGAAAAATTGAGATGGGTGGACGCTAAACAATTTTTTTTTCAGTTTTACCGGGCCTAATAATAATCAAAGGTATCCCGTGATAAACTCGTGGAGTAAGTAAGATACTGTTTCAGGAAGCTGTTGTATCTTGACTGTTGTTCATATTGTACGCGTGATGAACCACATTTTGCTGGCTTGCCTAAGTCATGTACCTAACACCAAAATATAACGTCTTTCATTGTTAGCCGAATAAGAGCATCCTTTTGAAACGACCACTTTTAAGCTGAAATACTGAAAATACTGCAAGAACACTGCTACAAATCTGTGAGGATGCCGGATCTTTTACAGACCTAGACAGTGTTTTCAAAACTAGCCGTCGGCCGTCGCATCTACTTTCCTTCCGTACCCCCATAGAACTCCTACTCAACAAAATACAACGTCTACTTTCAAATGTTGTGAAAACACTGCTAGATCAGCAAACGTCTTTAAAAGACATCAAGTAATTAGAATAAATTCTGCAAGATGATCTATACAGCGGATAAGATACTGAAAACAAAAATTTATTTTGCCCAATCCTTCTACGGGGGCTAGAGTAAAACTAAAATAAGAATGTTCGTTAAGATGCTACAGAAAACAGTTTCAAAAAGTTTGGATAAAATATTAAGTAATTAAGTTTAACGAATGGATGATGCGCCAACCGAACCTGAGACGATCAGAAATCGATTACAAATTTTCAATGTTTTACGCCATTCCCCAACCATCCCGATAGCCGGCTCCACTATCTAATAAAGAATGTACCCACCTCCTAGAAGGACAAAGTCGTCGCGTACCTGTCTAGATCTGAAATCTTGTGCGCGTTTAATCTTGACAAGACGGAATGATTCAGTGTAGTCCAGGAATTTTAGGGTTTGAACCGGAACTAATTACTTCACAAGCTTTGTTTTTGAAAACCAGCAAGATTTATTGAGTAGATATATGTACTAAAAGTCCCCAAAAATCCGAGCACAGGAAAGAGTCGAAATTCAGCTGTCTGCTAAATTCTCTGAGTTAAAAAAGACGCTGAAAGTTTTTATCTCCTCGTTATTTCAGAAATTCAAATACTAGTCTAACAATTTGGAAACCACCCCGATAGAATCTTAAAAAACAAAAACAATCTAGTAAATTTGAATTTAAATAAATTACCTTTGGAATTGCCCAAAGCAAGTCAAAGAAACTGTATACACCACCATAGTGCGCCCAAAGTTAGAATATGCCAGT
>JAOTRI020119885.1:0-12251 GCA_028564885.2 Zoanthus sanctaehelenae | reverse complement strand
TTTAGAACTTAATATTATATTCGGTAGGACACTGCGATATCTCCTTCATGAATGTGAAAAAATTTTTCTGGGGTCTTAAATGGTTTTTGAACCCGACGCCAGCAAAGAAACTATCTTGAAGAGTAATTAATTCAAAACATGAAAATTTGTGAACCAAAACACATGTTCTTGAATGCGCTGTAAAGGCGGTGGAAGTCCCGTTTCAGTTTTGATGCATGGAGATATTCATAGTTGCAACACACAGCAAAGATTTCTAAAGAAATACAAACAGATCCGATTTAGCAAAATGTAATTTGAACAGGTGTATGATATTTTCATTGCTTGACCTATTGACCTTTACATCACCACATCACATCCAAGTGCAAATCTGTATTCAAAAAATTGTTCGGTATTTTTTATAATAGATGGTTTGTCTGTCAGTTGTAGTAAATGCGAAATATAAATTGAAATTGAACTAAAAACGAAAATTCAACGATAAAGTTTGAAGTTTATTCATCGCTATATTACATTTATTTTCTTTACTTGAACGCTACAAATTTGATTCTTTATAAACAGAGCGATCTCGAAACTATAAAAGATTTCATGAATAGTTCACAGCTAGGTCACATTTACAGATACCGAACTAGTTTTTTGGCAACCAAACTATATACAGTGAATGAACTGATTTTGATTTTGATGTTAATTTTTATTTTATAAAAGTTTAATTTTTACTAAATATCCAATCTTCATAAATGCTAAATATGTTCACTCTCCCTACCACTTCGTATAATTTTAAATGTATTGTTAAGTAATACTTTTATGGCAAAAGTTTGTTGCCATGGTGGCAATGGTTGCTATAAAATTTGGGTATTCACGACACAAAGTTTTCTCTGTAGAATCTTAAAAATTAAGGTTTGACCTATTTTTACTTGACTTTTTTATGGGTACTTTGCTTTAAATTATTAAGGTTGAAGTAAGCTACATGTCCCAATGGCAACTGCTTTTATGTTTATATTCAAATCTAAACAGACATGAACTATAAAATAAATGTTTCTGAAAATGAATAGCTTGACCCTAGTTAATACAATCCAAACTTTTGCATACCTTGTTTTTCGCGTAACTTAAACGTTGTTTAAATTTTATTGTTAATAAAAAAGGTGTAGGATTGTTTTTCTGTTGTCATAGAAACATTAAATTTGGAAACCATGGAAATGCTTATTCTGACTGTAAATGTTGCTGTAGTTAAGGATGAAAACATATTTTGTGTTTAATCCTTTTCTAATTATTGTATTAACAAATCTGTTGCTATGGTAACGGCTTGACATGACATATATATTAAATATCAACAGAGGCAATCCTCGGTCAATTTTGCATAACTTGTGCAAGTTTGATCCTAATTGGTTGATCCTAAAGTGAGAAACTGTAAATTAAAGTATAGTTTATGATTCCCCTCCTTTGCTCTTGGTTCCATGGCTTCCCTCTCCAGCCTATGTCTTTCTTCACACTCGTCTTCCAACAAAACCAAGAATATTCAAATCTTTAAAATTCAATAATTTTTCACTGCATGGATGGATTTTCGTATCGTGACATATTGTGAGGGGTCGAATTTGTCACTCACTCACTTACTCACTCCGCTGTTAGCTCGATTCACCCTAATATGGGAAACACGCCATATATGGCCAGTCGTATTTGTTTGTTTATACATTAATCAATTTACTTCCAAATACACACACCGTAATAGGGAGCCCGGTGAACGTAGCAAGAATTTGTAAGCAAGCTCGAAGTCGAATTCTAAAATATTCAGTAACGCTTTGAATGTTCAACAGCTTCCTCCAGGCAAGAAAATTTGTAAATAAGTTTAAACTCTAGCAGTTTTGTATGCGTCAGAGGGTAAGTCGCTAAAAAGTTGTTTTCAATGAAATTTGTGTGGTCACTCCCGTCTTATAAGACGGAGTGTACCACTATGCTGCCGGGTCTGTAAGCAAGCAAGCAAGAATGAGTGTAACAAGACCCACAATGCGTTTCGGCAGTTTACATACGCATGCGTATTGGGCCAGCCGATAGGCCCTGATAAAATTTGCTCTGTTTTGAAAGACGCCACTACGAAAAATTACAAAATCGTTGGTTTCTTCGCTATTTCTTAACGCATGTTGCTGAAAATGTTAAGTTGTCTTTCCTTTAGGTTCCTTTATAAAATATATTTCCCTTGTATTTTTTTCTTCAATATTTTTAGAGAAATCGATTTCGGTGAGAGCCCCGCTTTGATATAAAGTCTTCAGCTCTGAGTCGCCTTTACGAAACGTTACAAAATATTTCATTTCTTTGCCATTTCTTCACGGATGTTGCTCAAAAATAAATATTAATTTATTTATAGGATACTTAAGCTCATAAATTTTATCTTGAATAGTTTTTCTTCGTTATTTTTAGAATAAACAACCTCGGCGACTTTTGTTTACTACATGGCTGCTCGAGTACTTTTGGAAAGAATTTTACTAATACTACAAAGATTCCTTTGCTTTTCTCTTTAAGACTAAGTAAATTTATACGCTTTCTACAGAACTTAATGCTTTGCTTTGCTAGGAGACTAAACGGGCTGCCAAAGTTTGATTGTTAAGCCAAAACAAAGCAATTTGCCCTTCCATAACAGCGATTCTTTAGTAAGCCCCAGATATCACTATCGATATCTTCCTGGATAAAATAAAGAAAAATTGATTGGATACTGGACATAGCTTTATATGAAAATTGCAATCTACTCACTCCCATCTAATATACCGCAAAAGGTGCTTCCAATATTGATAATTTTTGGAATTTTACCAAAGGAGGCGGCAGCAAAAAGGAAGCGGGCAGGGACGAGAAACATCTAATTTTCTTTTTACTTCGTCAAAGAAATTGTAATAGTTGTGAAAATTGGAGTGACCACATGTGCTCTTTAAGCAACTCTTATTGTATATTGTTTAAAAACTTTGTCGTTTGTCCTTAATTTTATTCTTTGTTTTGAGGGTTCAAAATAAAAAAAAAATCCTATGCTGTCCTTATAAATGGTGTTCCCTGATAGAGGTCAAGCAGAAAAATACTCCGACTGTAAATACTGCGGTAAAGAATAATGGAAGACTGGACAAGCGTAGTGAAGGGAAGATCTAATACATGCGCAGTAGTAGACGACAAGATCCTCGGCTGGAACGCGCGCCCGTTTAAGTTGCTCAAGAAAATAAATTTTCGTAGCTGCTTTCTTTATTAAACTATCAACATGATCGTTCCATGTTAGTGTGTTGTTGATGATAAGGCCGAGAAGCTTGCTAGAAGTCGTTGCTTGGATCTGTGTCCCATCAACTGTGACTGGGCCGGTGTGTTCCGGGGAACTACGGTAGCCGATGGTTAGCTGACCAGTTGGAAACGTAGTCTACTGGTTCTTGTGCTCTACTTGGTTGCCCCTTTGGTACTTTTCCTGACAAGGTGATATCGTCCACGTACTTCTACATCCCAAAGAGTGCACTGGGAGTTACGAGGTCGTTAATCATGAGCAAAAAAAAAGCCAAGGCCCCAATTTAGTCCCTTAGCGGACACCTGCTGGTACCGCGCCCCATTCGGACAAATAGTCACCCTCTGGGACCGATCTGACAAAAAGTCCTGGATGAAAGCGTCTTTTCATGTTGTAATTGTAGCGAGTGCCAGTTATTCTGTGCCTTTATTGTTGCCTAAGTTCCCTGACATTAATCTGCTCCCGCAGCATTCCATCTAGTTTGGAACTGGTGTGGGTAGGGTAGGGAAGAGATCTTTATAATCAAGTTTCCTTTGGACATTCGCTTTATCTTGCAAGGTTTTTTTTTAAGAAGTTGGTTTGGTTACTTGGCCAAACCAACTTTAAAAAAAAATCAATTTAACGCCGTATAATGAAGTTTCGGATTGGAGTCGTTCGTCGGAGTGAATGCATTAAAAATAAAGAGGTGAGTGTATAGTAAAGCAGATCAACGTAACACAATGGTATAAATATCTTAAAAACAAAAAGAAATAAAGAGATAGATATCTGTGAAGAAATGGAATGTTAAAATGGTCAAAAAAAAATTCGGAATGACAGAATTTAACAGAAGGTAAAGCGTTCATTTATCCCGTGAGATTGAGTGTGCACAAAGCGTGAATTAGTCTCTTTATTTGTCTTGCGATAATCCTAACTGTTGTTGATGACATAAAGACCGAATGCAACAAAATTAGAGATAGAATGACCAGAATAACTAAAACGAGATAGAAATATATGTGTAACGTTTTTTGCTACCTGAGCTGACTTAAAATTATCGTCTTTACAATAAATAAAGTACCAGCGTCAGTTGGGATCTATCCTGCGATGGTTTAGTATCTCCCTACTCAGGGGGATGGAGTTGGGAGGGGGAGACTCTCATACACTTAACATTACAAAAATCTAAGATAAACGCCGTCTAATAATTATGTGTATATTGCATTTTATATAGTATAAGCCTACTAAGGTCTAACACGCATCCTGCCTTCTGATTGGCTGTTCTGCTAAAGGTCTAATTGTTGTAGTCTACTAATGGAGAAAAGATGACGGATTAAAATATTAAAGAACGCCGTTTGGCTACAATATCAGAAGATCCATTTAATTTGTAACTCTTTCTTTGACCGATAAGTAGGTTTATACTCGTAGTCCACTCGTCCTAGATTATTAAATTGTTAAATTGATTGTCTAATTGTTAAATACCTAGTATGTATGTATGTATTTATTTATTTACTTATTTACTCAACTTTAATTATACAGATCTTCACATAACATTATTACAAATAAATAAATAAAAAAGAAATGGTAAAAATACAAGATTTGAATAATTAGGCCAGTTTAAACAAAATACAAAGATTCCTTAAAAGATTACTTCATATGCACGTGAACAAGTTTCAATGTTTCCCGACTACTAAGCGCTGAGTGGGAAACGATATGTTATGGACCAGTAAATATCAAAACGATATGTTATGGACCAGTAAATATCAAAACGATATGTTATGGACCAGTAAATAACAAAACTTTAAGTAAATTGTAATTTCATAGGTTCATAAAACACTACATTGGGTAGCAACTTTTTTAAAGCTTCGTTATTAATAGTTGGTATGTATTCTCGGTAAAGCAGTATGTTTTGTGGTCCATCGACGGCCATGTTTCTATCGGATCTGCTTCGGGGAAGGTCGGCCGTTTCGTTACCTCAAAATATGCTGCTTTCCCCGGCTCCCATCATTAAGTGATATTGTTGTAACTTTCCCTCTTTCATTAAGATTATTCGGTTGCACCGAAGTGGTACAAGTTTGTCAGTTGGAGACCAGAGAGGCTGGCGGCCCTTACACTATGCAGCAAGGCATGGATATAAGGATATTGTTCGATATATTATTTCTAATGGTAAGTTTGTCTCTCACTTTTCCTTTTGCTGCTCGGGTACAAACAAATTTTCATTGGCGAGTTTTAATGTTGTTGTGATCACACTGCCATATCTCTTTATTCATTTAGTTAACTAACTGTTTTATTTATTTATGTTTTGCTCATTAGTTCATCTCAATTCTATCTATATTTTTTGTACTTTGTTTGATTTTTACTTAAAAAAATCCTGAAAATTTAAGGGTAACCGAGGATATAATTGTGTTACTTGGAGCTCTTATCGTTTTTTGTGATAAACGCGATAAAAGTAAAAAATGTTTTCATGGTCCATTGTCAGCTCGAAGTAGAGGCTGTGACGTTACACCCAGAAGATGCGAGAACTCTAGCCTAGAAGTGTTGTCGCACAAAGTAGTCTTCTTTTTTTACTCGTTATTAATTCTTTGTTATCGTTTCTGGTATACAAAGTCGTTGTGTTGTCGCATACAAGTGTTCGATCAAGTTACGTTTATTTCGAAAATGATTACAGTTAGTTACCAAAAAAGAAGAACTTACCTGGTAACCTCTGCAAAGCTCGGTTCATTGAAACAAGCTGTTTAAAGCCGAGTTCTTCCTTTCCTGGGATAAGTTAGATCGGTATTTGCAAAGAATCTAGTATTTATTTAATATGATTGTTGTTGTTATTTCGCAGACGTCTATAAATGGAAATGTATTTACTTTTTTTAAATATAGAGATGGGTTGTTGTTTTATAAAGAAAATGCAATGCCGACACAACACACCCGACGAGACAAGCAGCAAGCTGTTGAACAGCGTAGCATTTGCTTTTAATTTGTTCCATTTACATTACAAAAGCACCACGGTTTTTGCGACCACGCAACTTTCTAAACAAAAGGATAATTCTGGATGATTTGTCATACAGCCAAATCTGACATTTTTACCGAAAAGGTAAAAATGGTAATCAATCTTTGCCACTGTTGCTTAGTGCTCGAAATTCGAGGTACAGAGCATATTCTGTCTCTGTGGCCACAATTTGGCAACTTTCATCGATCGCTGTCCACCAAGAAACTGTCTATGTTGTGTTTCTGACAACGCTGATAAAAAAGATTCCTTGCTTGACACCGCAATCCTGTTTGTTTGCGTCCTGGGTGTGACATCACACTGATTAATATGCATAGACTTTCTGTAGAGATTTTGACATCCATTTACTGTGAGAAATGTCTATTTTTATCAAAGAAAATTTACAGTATTTGAAACGTATTACTATCTAAAATTCTTTTAGCAATTTCGGTTCGGTGCTAGTGACATCCTTGAATTGACTTTCAGTGCTCGGTGCTAGTGACATTCGAAGATTGCAGTGTGTTGCAAATAGGTTACTCGCTCACTCGCAGCAATAATAAATAAATAAATAGTAAATAATAATAAAATAAAATATCATGGTAGAAAGTTTCGTCTGTATTTTAATGATAATGATAATAATAATAATAATTAATAATGATAATAAAAATGGTTTATTCTCAGTGGTTGCAGTTAAAAGCTAAATTACAAGCTGGTGCATTACATATTATACATATACACTAGTAAAAGGAGTTTACTAATACTAATCAATATACAATTAAATAAGGGTTTATCAATTACTTCGACAAAAACAAATTTATCAGTACGCTCTGGTTTAGTGTAACACTTTAAAATATTGGATTGAAGAGAATGCGGACGAACATTTTTAACAAATTTTTCACAAGCATTTTCAAGTACAACAAATTGGTTTCCTTTAGTACCTCACTGTGGGAGAGATTTGGAAAGATAATTTTTAGGGAACGTTTCTAAATCTTTCAATGAGATTGTTCAGATACGGAGATAAGTTAGAAAAAAAAAACTTGCATATTTTATCTATTATGGGTCTTGTAAGTGTGCAGTATACATTGATGATATCAGATGGAGGCCACACATCACAAACCGCCACAGAATGTATAGACACTTATTGCTCCTCTTAAGAATATAATCACAGTGGATGTTTCTTGTAAAATCATTTGAGATGATTAAACGAAGCAGCGAAAACGATGTAACTTGCTCCACGTTTGAACCTCCGGTAGGGATTGGACTGATTTCATAGCTGTTGTAATGCAGGAAGTTGATAACCATAAACTTACAATTAGAGGGGTATAATGACATGTTGTTTTTGGCTTCAAATGTTTAGGTATCATTGACAAAGAAGTTTATCTAGGACAGGGAATTCCAAATTTTCACTGGCAACAGAAAATATCCTTCGTAAGGATTCTTGTGATTTCCCTGTTTAAGTTTGAATAGTATTTTCGTTTTTTCCTATGTACTAACTCGGTTGCCAAATTCACAGGCAGTAAGAACAACTTTCTCGTGAATTTCTGAAGTACTACAATAACTGTTTTTCAAGCAGAAATGGTAGATTGGTCTAGAATTTGAAGTGTTTTAGCGTTTAACCTTTGTATAAAGTGATGTTATTGTTGTTGTTTTTTACCATGACGTAAAGTCTTTATCCATACTCGTGATTTTCTTTCTAATTCATTCGTTTGAAAATTTGCGAGCTTTTCTAGAATCTAAAGTGAATGATTCTGAAAATCCAAACCAATTCTACATGAACAAGTTTTTTTTAAATCAAACTTTACTATTTAATAAAGCATGTTCTTTTGCAGTTCCAAGATGTGTGTTAGACCTGGTGGAGGAGGAAAAGTAAGTTGTTAAACTGAGTTTAAAATCTTTGTCAGGGCCTACTGTTCCTGTGCCTTTCTTATAAAAAGTGTTTGAAAAAGCTTGGTTTTTAGAACACATTAATGAAGACATGAAAACTAAAAACTTGTTAAACTTAGAACTAGAGTGACAACTTTTAACTTACATGGTTTAATTGTAAACATGTTTCTGTATAATTTATGCCATGATCAATGTAAATGTTCAATGTTGGAAGTTTGTATAAAACAATTTATATAAGAGCAAACCTTTGGGTGAAAGAAATTTCTTAACAGTTGTATTATTTCAATATTAATAAAAATATGTTCACTGTTTTAGTTATTAAAAATATGATTATTAACCTTTGAGAATTGTGACATATGCACAATATATTGATTTTTACATTTAGAATGCATGATCAGTTGCCGTACATCGCCATCTTATCGTGTAATCAGAAGTAGATATAATATTCTTAAGGTTTGTTAAGCCGAAATTCGAATATATTTGCAACTTTAGTTCCCGCGTAAGCAAACTCAGTTTTACATCCTTATAAGTTAGGTAAGTGAGTAGCTAACCAGTAAGGAATTAGTGTCCCGTCCAGGGAAAGTCAAAGACACTCATCCAGTAAACACTACAGAAAGCAGATGTAAAAGCCGTTTCAAGGGCCACTTGCCTCGTACAGGATGCAACTTTTTACTTCTTTGTCTTTCTACAGCGGACAAACAGCTCTTCATAAGGCGGCGTTTTACGAGCGGCGAACCATCTGTTCCATTCTAGTACAGGCCGGTGCGTCATTAACAAGGGCTGACTTGTGTGTAAGTTTTATTCATCCATCTTCCTTGCTTTCTGACAAATTATTGTTCGCATTGCACCCTCACTCATTCTTTTCTTCCTGCTTCATTCTATTTATCTATAAACCCTATTTTTTGGCTTCATTTCACGATTTTTTTACTTTTTTTAAAAATTTCCGTAATAGGTGATATCGAATATTACTATTAACCCTGTTATTTTTATGTTTTATTTATTTATTCTAACTCATTATGGCCTTGCAAATAGCCGACTAGTTTGCCTCGAATGAATTGAATTGCAAATACAGTGTGATTTTAACATGACACAGAAAAGTCCCGTTTTAAGCAGGAGATTTGTTGCCATCTACTTTTTTTCTTTTAGTGATTCATTCCTGTTTTTCTTATTACCTTTATTTATTTATTTATTTATTTTTTATTTATTTATATATTTATTTATTTATTTGTTTATTTTTTAATAAATTAATTAATAAAATTATTTATTTATTTATTCCAATGAATGAAAATTTACTTATTTTCACCGGTATAAAAATGTTTCAAATTTTAAACGAGTAGGTTTAGAGGTCGGTGATACTAATTGGATAACGTTTAAAACATCAGTAATTGGTTCTAATTCTTTTAAATCAATGACGTGAAAAATTTACCCATTTATTTGATAGAATTATTGTTTGTTTCTATAAACTAATTCCCTGTAGAATCACGCGATGTCACTACGGTTATAGGAAATCACATTATACACCCTCAGTTCAATTAGTATACTAATTTTCATGGTTTGGTTTGTAATGTGCATTTTTTTCTACTTTCAAAGGTGTTTTATGGATGTACTTTTCGTTCTATACCTCTAATGAAAAAAATATATATGCTCCACACATCATCAGTATCGGTCGTGCGATCGGTCCTTAGATCTTCGTTCTTATGTATTTTAGGGTAATACACCAAAGATCCAAGCAAAGCAAGCGAAAGATCTAGCAAAATACCTTGAAAGTAAGTTCTTAAATGCTCAGATCATTTGACCTATTGCGGTGTCACAGCGATTTCGGTCCCCCCGCGTTATGTGTTCCCCGGGGACACGAATCGCTTGCGTTTTCCGTCCCCCTCCAAGTATGGTAACAAAGTTTGTCACGCAAAAGAAAGTTGCGATACTGGTATTCAAGGATGTTCAAGCTGCTGTTTAAAGAGGTTCTATTGTTCGAGAAATCTGTCTCGCTATGATTTTTGGCCGTACTAAAACGTCTGATAACGATAAGTTGATCAGTTCGATCAAGAAGACGGGCAGCATATTAAATTATTATGAACTTGAAAGAAAATATCGAAATAGCAACATCAAGACAAACAGTTGTTACTGAGAGACGGAAATCGCTAGCGATCAGACTGTGAATCAGCTACAAAATAAATGTGAATTTCAAAATATGGTTGTTTTTCGTTTCATTTTTTTGTTATTTTGTTATCTTTTGTAGTTACATAAAATAGAAATGTATGGTAAATACGCTTCAGAGTTGAGTTTATCATTTGCTGGGATGTGATATAATTCATCTCGCTTGAATTAGAAAGGCATAAAGCTAAGTTTTAAAAACTACCCAGGAGTCGATAAATATTTCAAACGTACTCAACTGAAAAGGGAAGGGAACGGAAATGTGTGACAGGATAGGGGAGACGGAAATCGCTAGCAATCTTGCTCCCCTTCCTCCTCCCAGCCTAAAAAATAACAAGAAAAACAACAAGAAACTCTTGAACTATTTTCGTTTTACCAATCGAAACAATTTTAAGAAAAGAATAAGAATTCAAAACTGCATAGGAGTCGTCATCTCACAGGAAGGAAACGAAACTGTAAACCACGATAGAAAAAACGGAAATCTTGGTCCCCCTCCCCCATCCCATCCAAATAGTACACAACAAGAAGAAACTCTCCAATTATTTCAATTCTAACAGCTGATACCAGCGATAACTCGTTTGATTGCCTTATCGACCTTGTATCCAGTAATGTACATTCATAAACTGAATACCAAAAAGCTAGACCTCTGTTGGTGAAACTGTTCTCGCTCATCGTTGCACACAAATTTCAGCTAAAAGTTTCAACATGAAACAGCGGCTTAAACATCCTTGAACATCAGTGTCTGCATTTTCCTCTGAACTGTTCGGCTGAATGCCTGCTGACTTTATGCAAATCTTTGCATGACAAACTTTGTTACAATATTTGGAGGGGGACGGAAAACGCTAGGATTCGTGTTCCCGGGGGACACAAAACGATGGGGGAGTGAATTGTGACAGCGACCGTGCTCAAATTACGTCCTTTCATTTTATTGGTTCTTACTGTCCCAGGTGAAAAAAAATTCTCGGACCACAATTTCTGCAAAAATCGAGTCGGTGCAAAGCTATATAACTGCCGCGCATGCGTTTGTAACCAATGTTGAGATTAGGATTGCGGGCTCCCCTGGTCGTCCGCATTTAGCAATTTACTGAACAAACGTTAAGAATAGATTGTCTAATTACTAAACAAGAAATATTCCTTTCTTGTTTTTTTAAAGGATTTTATTTCATTCTATTTAAAAGCTTTAAAACCACAGGAAACCTGATCCGGTTGGGGGCGAACTCGATGTTTTAAGTCGATGTGAGGGAGAACTCGCCATGGGATGGAACCAGTATCATTCGTCTCAGGAACTTTGAGTATCGCATGACTGAATGTTCGCGTTTCATTTTGGGCAATAATAGACACACCAAGTGTGAAACAATCATTATATTTATGTTTTTCTACTTTGAACATTGCGAACATAAATTACAAGATTCAGTAAAGTTTAAACTATATAAAGTTTTTCTCTTTTTCCAAATCAATGTAGTAAAACAGTATCTTGTCTATCTTGTATGGCAGTAAACATTTAGGAGAAACTACCTCCAGAATAATAAAGTCCAAAATTTTCTTTCTAAAAACTTGTGTAAAATCCCTACTGATTTAATATACTTACCGAAATCAGTGAGTTTTCACCGTGGGAGTTAAAATGTGTCAGGAGTGTCATGTGTTACGTCCTCCAACCATAAAATTATTCCAGTTCCGACTTCTTCCAAGTGAATTTAGAATTCAATCTTGAATTCTTTTGAAATGAAAGTGGACACAACATTAGCATACTCAAGTCAAACATTTGTTGTGGATTAACAAAAGTTTTAGTCAATTAATTGTGTTGATAATTACATGCGCGTTGTTCAAAATGAACTGCGTTAGCGGTCGGATCGGATCATCGGATCGGATCATCGGATCGGATCATTGGGTCGGATCACCGGATAGCTCAAAAAATAAAATAACCCCTAAAACTGAAATAAAAAAATTAAATAACCCCTAAAACTGAAATATCAGAAAGCAATGCCTTGGGAAGGCAAAGAACCTTTTTAAGGTTGTTGTGAAATTTTT
>JAOTRI020119875.1:0-12252 GCA_028564885.2 Zoanthus sanctaehelenae | reverse complement strand
ACAATAAAACATTTTTTCCTAAACGTTACTCCACATTTTTATGCAATGAGAACATTGTAAATTTATACTAAAACAATAAGACTACTCACCCGCGTAGTCTAATTGTTAATTGTAATTGGTATTGTAATCTATTAGTATTTTATGTTTTCAGTGCAAAGGGCATCATATTATTTTCATACAGTGTGACTTGTGTTCTGCATTATATAAATATTAATCCTTATTATTGTAGACTGTGTGTGAAGGTTACCTCCTTGGTGCGGCTGCAAGGTAGGGCAGATAGTGTTGCAGTAATTTAATTATGTAGAAGCACAACTTGAACAGCAGAACAATTATTTATATAGTACTTTAGATAACTCGATCCAGGAAGATAACTAAGCAATTAGTTACATGTATACATTGATCAGGATTTTCAAAAATAGGCAGCACCCGATGATACAGGTTGCTGGCTTTTTTTATTGCAATGGTACTTTTGGTATTTCATAGTTCATCATTATGAGTCAAGTTTTCATCTAGATGTATTTTCTTTGGCCAGATTTACCCCACTTTCACAACAATCTCTCCAACTCCCACACTCTATCTTGCTTGATTCATGTCATTCGTTTTCTCCAAACCAACACTCTTCCTTCTCCACTTATGTCTTCCATGTCTTCTTTGGTTGTCCTCGCTTTTTTTTCCCTTCACTTTGATTAATCTCTAACGCTTTTTTCAAACCATGCTCATCCTACCTCCTCAGCCCGTGGACACCATCTCAACTACTTATCTTTTCCTTAATTAACCCATGTTTCTTCCCAAAATTTTTATTAGGTTCTCTGTCCTCTTTTTTCCCGTCAGTTTTGCACCACACATTGCTCTCACCATTGCTATCTTTCTCAGAATCTCATTTTCTCTCAAACACTATCTTTCACTCCCATATACAGTAACGTACGTGGTTGGTCTTAAACTACTCTAATAAACTTTCATCCTAATTAAGCAAGAACCCTTTTAGTTTAGCAACTCTATGCATTTCTTATTAATTTCACCCACACAATTCTCACTCTTGCAATTATAGCTGTCTCGCAACTACCACTTTCATTCCCCTTATCAACTAAATAACAGAAATTTCTCACAGTTTCCAGTTTTTACACAACTTCTCCACCAGTTTCATAAATCCATCAACTTGCTTCCTGCAACTTCCGCACATAAAATCTCTCCCCATTTTCGTGGTTCACCTTCAGTCCTTTGCTCTCTAGTGCATCCTTTCATTTACGTATTTATAGTATTCACTAGAGAATGATTTTCTGGAACACATATTGTTCTTCTCAGAATAAATAAAGCACATGCATATTATTTTTTTCTTCAATACTGTACAGTATGTGTGTTTAAATTCGAAACTGAAATAATTGCTTACATACATGTACATACAATTTCATTGGTTAGACCAAATAATAATTGTACTGTAATTTGTTGCAGTGTTTATGATGCTGATGCTGTTCTTATGGCAGTTGGAATTACAGCAGTAAGTTATTTTATAATTTGCTTTTCAGAAATGTGTTACCCAGACTGTGTTACTGTACCCAGTTTTTAAGATAGTCAGGTTAGGCTTGCTTAATCATTCTTCCCGCTGCTTGTTAAAATGTATTTCAATACTATTTGCTGCAATAAGGCTGTTACCCTGCTTCGGTCCTGTGACAGCCCAAAGTATTATTTATGGAGGTGAGGAAAAGAACAAGTTTTGATGGAGAAGATCAGAAGAGGATATATGTTATCATGGAAAAAGAAGACCTAGTTGATGAATAGATTAATGTTAAAAGATATATTGATGGAAGACTCACTTTGATGAGTAAACCTTCTATTTTATAAGATATTGACGTTTTTCTAGATATGTACTGTTAATTTTATAGTTTGTTGAGCTTTTTTAAAGCTCTTATCCAAGTTCATTTCAATGTAAAATAGAAGTATTTTAATATGTGTAAGTTTATAAATTGTAGATATTTGCCGTAATAATAAGTTATCCAGGTATCTGTTCTTTTACTTAAATATCTTTGAAGGTTCTCGCTGCAGATGAAAGGAATAATTTATCAGAGTTGTGTAAGATCAGCAATGTTATATGGGAGTGAGACATGGTGTGTGAGGGAGAATGAGATTGAACTTTTGAGAAGGACCAAGAGAGCGATGGTTAGAGCAATGTGTGGTGCAAAACTAATGGAGAAAAAGAAGACAGGGAATCTAATGGAGATGATGGGATTGAAAGAAACAGTGGTTCTGATGGCAAAAGCAAATGGAGTGAGATGGTATGGGCATGTTCTAAGGAGGGATGTTAAGCTTGTTTTGAGAAATGTATTGGAGTTTGAAGTGAAGGGGAAGAGGATGTGAGGATGACTGAGGATAACATTGAAAATGCAAGTGGAGAAGGAGAGCAAGAGTGTTAAATGAAGGAGGATGCAATGAATCGAGCAAGATGGAGAGATTGCTGCCAGAGTGGGGTAAATCTTGCCACCCCCATTTACGGGGATAAACTCGGATCAAAATTGGATTGATGATTTATCGATTGATTGATTGATTGATTGATTGATTGATTGATTGATTGATTGATGTTAAATGTGAAAGCGCCTGTTTCTTAACAAACTGTGTTCATCTATTTTAGGTTGTGTGCCTTGGCATCACAGTATTTGCTTTTCAAACAAAGGTGAAACAATTTAGATCTGATTTTAATGTTAAATAAATAATTTTAACGTAACCACTCTTTCACTATTCCTTATTTATAGCTCAATTCAGTTTCCACTGGATTCTGTAATTTTTACTCCTTCGTAAAAGAATTTGATGCTGACATCTTGAATTAGAGTCCTACAGTGTGAAGTGTAGAAACACCAACGTTAGCATTCCATAAATATTTTATCAGTAAACACTGAATTTCTCTTTGGAAACGATTTTAATTGTGATTGTTTAACAAACAAAGAAGTCTAAAATTTATATTTTTGTAGACTGCAACAAAATATAAGTAGCATTTAAAAGCATAAGAGAAATAAAAAATGGGCCACAGTAATTTATCACAGTATACACGGATTAGTTTCTACACTTGCTTTACGATTTACTTTCTACACCCTACGATCGATTAGGGAAAAATAATAAAACGCGCTTCTACTATATTTTATTTAAACCCCTGTATGCGTGTTCGGGGTGCTATCAAAATTTATTCATCAGTAAAGTCTTACAGCACGCACTTACTCTGATTGGCCAATTAGCTTTCGCGTATTCTGTCAATAAACTACTCAGGATTTTCCATGGGAAATACTGTATATACTGACTAGCAAAACCCACGCGTTTAGATGGTTTTATAGGCTGATACGCTCCGTGAGCTCATCAGTCATAAAAGTGCTTTAGGTTAATACATGCAGTGGTTTAAATGTTTTGAAGATGATGCCAGTTGGTCACAGATAGACGAAAATCATGTGATCGATTTGACCATTTGCAGGCCCGCACGGACTTTTTTTAAGGTTGCTTATTAAAAATCTTACTAACTTTGTTAAAACCATAAAGGATAATACAGCTAGGGGAACATAGGGTTGTAATTAATTATTTTTCATCTTCTAGTTCTGAAAATGTTTTTACTCATGTAAGCTATGTAGTTATGAAGGGGAAAATCATTGTTTTGAATCTTGATAGCTAGCAGCTGGAGTGGAAGCATGGGATTCATATAGATCGAGTGTTTGTGAGCAGCTGAAAATTAGTATTTACTTACAGGTCAAAATCTTTTTGAAATAAATTCAGTGAGTATTGTTTATAAATGTAATTTTTAATTCGTCTCCTTTTTTTTGACTTTGTAAATCAATGATATATTTTAATCGGTGCGGTTTGTATTCTCCAACCTTACGTTTTTTGAGTTTGGTGTTCGGTAATCTATAGATTTGAATATTTGTTTGGCCTCTCTGCCAAAGCAGACTCACCTTTCTACCCTCATTACGTTTGTGACGTTGGCAAGCAGAGTAACAGCTGGTTCTGGGAACTAACCTGTAATGAAGTGTGTCAGGCCCGAATATTTCACAGATGCGATCGTTCTCGGTTGTGATTCGGTTCCGTGTCGACAAGATGATTAAACCATAACGTGGTTTCTGATGACAATATGAACAGAAGTATAGATATGTAGAAGATACAGTAATGGTCGTTTCCAAGTGTTATTACATCAAGTATAACCACTGGAAGAGTGGAGTTAGATAGCTATTTGTAAATGTACCTAAAATCTAATTTAACCCATCAATTTCCAAAAATACATATTTGCTTTTCTTACTAAAAATATATTTATTAAAGTCCATCCCTACATTATTATGTTCACCGCTGTTTAAAAACAGGCTCTCGTGATCAGATATTACAGAACTAAATAGTTGTTTCTGGCTGTTTCCTATTAATCTGATACACCGAAACAAAACCTGGTTTCCTGAGATCTATAAAATTTCTAGGCCTGTGTAAGAGATGCGAAAAGAACGTAGAATCGACTCCATAGCTGTTGGTCATGTTAAATGATATAGATTGCTAGTCTTGTGTATGATATATTTCGATTATCATTCACTAGATATTATTTTTCAATACTTTTTAGTATGATTTCACCATGATGGGCGGATTCCTGTTTGTGGCTCTGATTGTTCTTCTGTGCTTTGGTTTCCTCACTATCTTCTTCTACAATCGGGTAAGACATAATATCATTGACTGCAGTATATAATTTGATCTCCATTTTTTGCACCTTTTGTAATACCATATTTACTTATATGGGTTTTCAATTTGTTTATTAAATTTACCGAACAGAGAGCTGTCAATAAAAAGATCATTGTCATTCCTCTCCAATGAAAATTTTGGTTACTGTAACAATTTAAAATGGGGATAATCCAACATTTACAATTTTTTATCCATGTTTACTTTCGTTTTTGACATAACAATTTCAGCCTCAAAAATGAACAACACAGTGAATTGGATGAATTAAACATCCTTCAATTATTTGCAGGTTGTTCAGCTAATCTATGCCTCGTTGGGAGCACTTGTGTTTGCACTGGTAAGTGTTTGTAAAGATTTAACAACCTAAGGTACCAGCTGATTTTCCCTTCGTCCCACTGTACCAGTACCTTCAATCCTCCCCCTTCATCCCCCTTCCTCTTCATTCTCCTCTCATTTCATTCCCCCCTTCCCTTTATATTCTTCCCCCTTTATTCCCTTCCCCCTTGATCTCCCTTCACCCTCCTCTCATTTGATTCCCCCTGCTCCCTTTATTCCCTTCCCCCTTTATATAATAACTGATTCACATCCTTGTAGCTGCGTAACTGTCATTATTCTCTCCTTTATAGTACTTGGTGTATGACACACAGATAATGATGGGTGGTGGCAAACAGTACGCACTCTCCCCCGAAGAGTACATCTTCGCTGCACTAAACTTGTACCTCGACATAATCAACATGTTTCTGTACATTTTGCAACTTGTTTCTGCTGCCAAAGGCAATTAGATCCAATAGTGCCAATCCACCAAAGACGGCTCGGATCGGATGTGACTTTGAGAGTGATAAAGAGCACAGGTTGCATTAGCGGCTTTCTTCAGTGTCTGTCTTCAGGGACTGGGAAGGATATAAAAACGTTGTAGGAAAATTGATAGACTACGGAGAATAAGTGAACAAAGAAGCAGTAGTTCTTTTTTTTCTAATTTGGACTAGAAATTTTCTTGCTTTAAGAACGTAAATTAAATTATTAAGATATTAATGATCTCATTGTTTTTCTGTTAAATTTTATCTGGCTGCTTTTTTAATTTACAGGATTGTTTCTTTTCAAAAGAAATAAGACGATTTGGTAGTTGTAAAAAGATCAATGTTTGATGATGTATGTTGTAATTGATAGTCAGTATTTTGCAAACCTACTCCTCCCGTTACTGTACACTGTGTACTTTATGTTTTTACCCATTACTGTGAATATAAACATAAATATACTCTTGAAGACGATATTTGAGAAAATACAAATGTTTCCTCTTTAAAAGTGAAAACATTATATCAGAACCATGACAAAGGAAAAATATGAGATTGAAATATTAAAAATGATATAGAAAGAGCAATTGATTGACGAAGTTTGAATGTGTGAAGTAAAATGTTCATCCCAGATTATGAAGCCTCCGTTGCACTAAAACATTGGCAAATACTGTAATTACATAATCTGTGTTACTAGGTCAACGGTACCTACAGATGGAGCCATTTCGTTAGGGACCATGAGCAACGAGAAAGGGATCACGAACGATGGGGGCTCAGAAAATCACATTTCTGGTTCCCTCTTTACTTCTTTGAACGAGTTGTTGGGGATTTGTTTTTTTTTGCCTCAAAGTACGATTAGATGTTTGTGAAGCTAAACAAATACTGAGAAATTTTTGATGTCAAATTTCATAGCTACGACAATTCTAAAACGATCGGGTATTACTTCGTGTAGAGGACACAGAATTTATCTAGGTTTGTGTTTGGCCGTATTACAGTTGGGGTTAGCTTTATCTTTGTTTTGATTGGTTCAAAAATCTGTGTCCTCTACACAAAGTAAAACCTAAACGTTCTCTCATTTTAATTTTAGGTAGTACTCCGTGCTTCAATAATAAACAAGATCTATGTAGCACACTTTGTTTCAATTCTGTTTATTAAGGTTAAATGCAGACATATTTATTAGATAAAGTAATTTTAGTAATTTTATTATTTTATGTTTCTCCAATTGAGAATTAAGTTCTTCATTAAATATTCTATTTAGAAAAGAGCAATAACTATAAGAACTAGTTTTTTTTAGTTCTTCTAATGAAGCAGTTTTGCCCAAGGTCGGGGTAAGTTTAAGCTTGATTTCTGAATTATTTGCAATGTTGAAAAGTTCATTTTGAACGCATTTACAGATAATTCAGACATGGCTATCCAGTGGTTAATCTTCGTATTCATTCTTTCATTGTCGCTGGTATTCAGAGTAGTTGAGTTTTTTTACATGTGTTACTTTACATTTGTATATTTACTCGTCTCATTGCTATGTCGAAATAGAAAAAAGAATGCGATCAGCGACGAAGTAAAAGAAAAGCTGTAAAGTTTCTTCCTCTTAAATTCCTTGCAAGTTTTTTTTCTAACTGTGCATCACTTCTCGTTTCTTTTTCTTTGGATATCCGAATCTCCTAATATAGCTGTAACTTGGACTGTCGTCTGACGCACCTCTGAAAACGTTATACCCCGCAGCAATACGATTTCGTGGATTATATCTAGTGTTGATGATTTCTGGGTTGGAAGCCATCCCGGCCATCATGGGATTAAACGCAATACGGGTCCTCTTTGCGTTGACGGCGATTCGAGGTTTCATTGCGTAGTATTGGTATCTGTTTGGTCGATAAATTTGGGACCTTCTTAGTGATCCGGGTCCACAGCACCTGTGGGGGCATTCGAGAGCGCACACATCGGCGCAAATTTTTGGGCACCTATCTCTGTAAAGTTTTGTAATGTGTGGTCTTCTGAGCCAAATAGGCCCGTGGGTGGGTGGATGAGGACCACAACATCGTTTTGGGCATTCTCTTGCGCATCTAGAATAGCAAATTTGCGGGCATTCTGAGCGACGAGCACCTGCTAGATCTTGCGGAAGATCTTCAAACTGAAATTCGTCGCGAACTGTTGCAACTGGAGTTGGTTTATAGTCTCCAAATGCGAAATTAGCTTTCGCTTTTTTCTTTTTAGGGGTGGGTTTCGTAGTAGGAGCAGTGGTGGCTATCGTTCCCGTGGGTTGCGTTGGGGTGGCTGTGGTTGGTAGCAGATAGGACGATGTGTAGCCACTACAACAGGTTGGTGGACACTGGATTCCACAACTCTGAGCACAGCTGGACGGGCAGCTATATGGAGCTGGTGCAGGGGCTGGTGCGGGAATAGCTGCAGACATCGTTCTCTGGCCACCTGAACAACAGCTCTGCGGACAGATGACAAGACAGTATCTGACGCAAATAGGTGCACACTGGGAGGAGGGAGCTGGGGCAGCCAGACTGTACGATGAAGGCGGAGGGTATGGGGCGGGATAGAGTGCAGGAAACGCCCCCGCTGAGCAGCAGCTAGGAGCGCACTGCGGGCTACAAGGTTGGTTTAATTTCTTGGTGGGTTTGGGTTTTTGTGTTGGAGGTGGCGGTGGTGGAGAAGGCCTTGGTGGTGGAGCCGAACCACAGCAAGTAGGAGCACAGGATGGTTGGCAGGAAGAGTAGGGTCCGGGCATTGGATAAGGTGCAGGCATTGGATAGGGTGCAGCCATTGGATAGGGTGCAGCCATTGGATAGGGTGCAGGCATTTGAAAGGAGGCAGGCATTGGATAAGCTATGGGTTGGGGTGGGGGAGGTGGTGGAGGCTGATGTCCAACACCCGTTAAACAGCATCTATGTTGCCTGCAAATTGGGGTACACTTCTTCTGGCACCTTTCATAGCAACCCCCGCCTGATGGGGGGTATGCCGCGGTGAGCGTAATGGGTGTGGAGTAGCCAGGCTGTTGACCATAACGTTGTTGACCATAAAGTTGTTGACCATAAGGCGGTTGATTATAAAGCTGTTGGGCATAGGGTTGTTGGGCATAAGGTTGTCGGCCAAATTGTTGAACGGTGTATGGTTGCTGTGGCGAGTTGCTAAGTTTTGGCCTGGGTCTGAGTATAGAATAAAAGATGTTACAACAATTTGATCAATGATTTCATTTCCTCTTTCATTATTTAATAGGTAATTTTAACAAGGAACATGCTCGGCCTAGTACTTATCCGCTACAACCATGCAATAACAAAAAAGCGAGAGGTATGGTTTTAAGACTTGCAGGTCACTGGCCAGAACATCATCTGGAATAACAGATAAACATTAATTGTAAATTTAAAGAAACATTAACTTAAAATCAGTTTTTTAAAATGTCAATATCTCTAGTAAAAGCTGTGAGTTGATTAGCTTTAATTTGGATGTTCTTTCGGACATGGTTTGCGCAATTGGTAAGTTTTTTGCTTTCTAACCTCAAGGTCCTAGGTTCGATCCCGGCAGCTTGCCAAGATTTGGATATCTATGCAAACTTTTTTTCCACCGTGCTTACACTAACTCAGCTTTCCATCTTTCCGGGGTCGGTAAATGAGTACCAGCGTCTGGTGGGAGCTAACCTGCGATGGGTTAGTGTCTCGTCCAGGGGAGTCAAAGACTCCCATCCGCTTAACACTACAGAAACCGGAGATAAGCGCCGGCCCGATGGGCCACTGGGCTCGAAATGATTTAGCTAGCTTAGGAAGGAGTCAGGTTGGCGTATTCGTCATCACTCGCGCTTCCCACCTCTAACACCCGGGATTGATTCCCGTTATCCGCATGTGAGCGGAGATCTGACTCTCGGGTACTCCGGTTTTCTTCTCTCCTTGACGCTGTGCTCCGAGCTCACGCATGATCCGTATAGCGGCAGCGAAAGGAGCCTATATATGATTTATATATATATTAAAGGCGCCTATGTATGATTAAAAGGAGGCAGCGTGGCGAAGTGGTCAGAGTTGGGGCTTTGAGTACCGAAGACCCGGGTTCGATTCCCCGGCTCTGATCACTGAATGAATTTGTCCTCGATCGGTGATCCCAGGGAAAAATTTACCACGCTTTGTAAATAGTCAACAGGTTTGCCTCCTACCAGTTGGAATTCTTAATTGGGGAAGAGGGAGGTTTTTAATATGACACTGAAAAGCCCCTTTGGGGAGTTGTCATTAAGTGTGTATTGTATTGTATTATTGTTATTTTGGTCCAACCTCGTTGAGCTGCGCTGCGTCTGTACTTTGAGGCGGTGATGATTGCAAGTCTTTCTTTGCTCTCGATTTTTTGTTATTGCTTATATTTAAATTTTATACTTTCAAATTTACTGGGTTATGCTTTTGATAATGTATGTTGAGACGTACGAAGTGTCAAAATATTCCATAGCTTACGTAGCTGGCAATCTTGTGGGAAAAAAAAGACTGGGGAGAGGTGGGTGGGGTGGATGGGAAACAATTAACATTTCTTCTCTCCTTCAAACTAAACTTAACTTTCAAATAAAATACGGACGTCACGCTTGACGAGTTGGATAGACAAGATGCAACACGATCATCAGCTACGTAGGCTAACCATTACCCTAATTATGAGTTTATTGATTTGCTTTTGTGTGACGTTAGTGGTGCTCTTAGTGAACGGATGTGGAATTAATTAATTTTAGGCTGTGTAACCGCGTGATGCGGATTCAGTCTAGACGCAGAAAATTGACCCTAGCTCACCATAAAGTCTCCAGTAGCTCTGTGGTTAAAGCATCCGACTAGAACACGGAGGGTCATGGATTCAAATCTCATCTGGGGCTGCGATTGTTTTTTAGTTTTCGTTGTCTCTAATATCATGTAATTTTTGTTTAAATCTTCCTAAGAAGCTTGTTAGCACTACACGGTTTTCATTGTCCCTAATTTTTTGGTAACTTCAGCATCAAATTCTTCTTCATTCATTTCTTATTTCTACCAACTAAAATTCAAGAGAAACCATAATAGAGACAATGTTGTTAGTTTATTATTTATTTATTATAAAATTATTCTTATACATATCGACCTATGAATTCAAACGTTACTCAGCAATATTTAATCAATTATTAAGCTTTTGTTATTGCTAAATTCATACAACTTTGTTTATACTATTTCCAGGTGAAAAATTCTATTTAATGGTGAAAGGTTTTATTTGAGAGAAAGGCCGCTTAAATCTTGGTTTTCACGCAATCCCATGAGACATAAAGACAATAAGTATAGAGGCCATGCTGGTGTACAAAGAAATTATCAAAATTTCTTTGTTTAGACTCTAATAAAGTACACCAACATGGCCGCCATGACACCAAATGAAAACTGACAATACTTCCGGCTAGACAAACCGCAGGTAGCCCAGGCTTAGGTGGGTAAAAATCAAGTTCAACTGAACGAACCTCGCTCACGTTTAGCCAAGGTATATTATAGAGATTCGTAAACAAGCCATGGAAGTTTCAATACATTTTATTTTGATTTAAGGTAAGAAATTGATGTTTTATTATGCCATATAAACCCCTATATATTTATTGTATTAATTTTTACTTATAACAACTCTAATAGTAATATAGAGCTTAGGCTACACGTGGATAAAACCAATGAAACAACTTGAACTTGTCTGGAATATAGCAGTAAAACTTGATTTTCGACGTACCTTGCAGCGGCAGGTTTTGCCGGTTGAGTATTCAGTTTTCCTTTCTTGTGGCTTTGCGCATGCTTTACTTTTTCTTGGTCTTCTTTCTTCATTTCCTCCATCAGTTTTTCAACAACATTTTCTGTAATAATGGTAAAACGTTTTATTTTACTTTTGCTGTTATCCATTTAAAATTAAAATTACTAGTTAGACTGTTCTTTATGGCTCCAATATTCACTTCTTCAACTGACTAAACATCAGTGATAATATAGCAAATAAACCTTAAGCAAAAAGTTCAGCTATTTTACTATTCTTTGTCTGCATTCAAATTTCCTTATCTTGGCTCTTTTTTTGAACAGAAGAATCAAACAAAATACCCCCAAACGAAGCGAGTGAAATCAATTAAAAGTGAAGAAAAAATGTTAATAATTGCAGCATTTGTAATAAAGGTCTGTACTCTGTATATTTGCAAAATAACCAAACTAGTAATAGTACGCGAGCTGTGATTGCATGATAACTGTAAAGCAACAAAATATCTATTTCTACTGCAACTCCTTTGGCTCCTAATTTTTCTAGTAATAAACACATATAAACGTAATTTTTATCTTTTTTTGACAGCTGTTTGGTGAATTTGCGGTTGACAAATCTTTAAAGGGGAACTCCTAGGAAAAACAGTTAACTTAATATTTTTGGTTAAAGCTTTGATTATCTATTACCCTCAACTTTTAGAACAGCCGAGATTTTTTACTTTAAGCTTGTGGAAAACAAAGATTTGAGCCGCGTTACATAGGCCAGCAGTCATTTGTGACGCAACCTCGTCAAACAAAAGGTGCAACAGTTTTTCGGGGTTTTTAAACTAGCATTCGTTTCAAACAAGAAGTAATCGTTTCTTACAAAATGGCATTTTTTTTGCTTCTGCTCCTGATTTAAAGGGGTTTTTTGTGTGTATTTAAAGCGGTGACCTAATTTGAAGTTACATAGAAAGAATTAAGAGAAAAATATCATATTTATGCCCTTGGCGGGAATCGAATCCCACATCTTCGGTTTACTAGTCCGACGTGTTAACCACTACACCACAAGGACCAACCACGCTGGCAACGCA
>JAOTRI020119864.1:0-12254 GCA_028564885.2 Zoanthus sanctaehelenae | reverse complement strand
GAGCTCAAATAAGAGCGAAACAGCTGTCCACTGCTGCCACTTCCTAGGCACCTAAGCTGCGCACGCGTAGTTGTGTTGTAGCTTGTGTATTTTATCACTGTTTTAAAGCTTGCGTTGTTTAAAAGGAAGATGTTTTTTGTAAATGATTTCCCTGCTTGCAGAGATTAAACAGAAGAAAAGCTTTATGTTTTGATCGAACAATACTGAGAACAAAATGTATTATTGTTGTATGGCTTCAGCTTAGTTGACCACGTACAAATGTCGGCGTGAAAAGAAAGCATAAATTTTATAGATATTTTGAAATAATAAACATCCTAGTTCCTTTTATCCCCTCGTCCACGTGATCTTCCTTGAAAAATTTTTCGAAACAAACCGAATCAACTGTGCGTTGCAGCCAGACTTAATTGCCAGTAATCGCCTGGATAAATAACCCAACCTAGCACGTACAAGTACCTTATGGGTAACTCTCGTATAATCAGTTAGTAACGAAGTGCCTGACAAGATACAGTGTAGAAAACATGTTTTACTCAGAACCCCATAATGCTGTGTGTTGGTAAAAGTTTTTTAAAACTTAAAAAGACCAAATTTGCAAGACGGACAAGAACAAACAACTGAAAGAGATGGGTGGCAAGATGGGAGGTCATGCAATAAAAAGGAGCATGTGGTGCAGAATCAATGGATGCAGGGGGCAGTCATCATCCATTCATAGCAATCCTGGATGGGGAAATGTGGAGTGATTGGTGTGATGGAGGATATGAACATGTTTGTAGTGGAGGAGCATGTGGTGCCGGATCAATAGATGCAGAGGACAGTCATCATCCATCCAACCCCATTCTGGATGGGAAAATGTGGAGTGATTGGTGTGGTGGAGGATATAAACTTGTTTGTAGTGGAGGAGCATGTGGTGTGGGGTCAATGGATGCAGAGGGCTGTCAGTATCCGTCCAACGCTATCCTTGATGGGGAAAATGTGGAGTGATTGACCAGTGTGATGGAGGATATGAACTTGTTGGGAGTGGAGGAGCATGTGGTGTGAGATCAATGGATATGGAGGGCTGTCATTGCCCATCCAACTGTATTCTGAATGGGAAAAAGTGGAGTGATTGGTGTGATGTATGAACTTATTGAAGTGGAGAAGCAAGTGGTACAGGATAGAAAGATGTGGCAGGCTGTCATCACCCATCCAGCCCCATCCTGGATGGGAAGATACAGATATTAAACAAGAATGATGGTGATGATGACTACACGTAGATACTTTAATATAAATACTAACAATGAGGAGCTTCAGTCAAAATGTGTCATCCAGGTTAATTTTGACTTAGAGATTTTAAATTAGAATATCTCCAATACACTTTATTGGTATCCCAAAGTCTGGATGACAAAAGAGAAAAAAGATTTTATATAATTAAGGTAATATTGATACTTTTATATAAATGGTTTTTGAAATCATCATGCTTACCAGTTAAGTTAGGTGAGGCCAGAGGTTAAAAAACATAAAATTCTCAATTAAAATGTTACTGATTAGTAATTAATAGTTTCTTGATCAACACTTAGTCAATATGTAAACATGAAATCAATATACAAGATTAAGAAGCAGAACAAAACATCTTGAAATACCAACATTTTGATAACAAAAACAAGCAATTGTGTGTTTCAAAATCATCTAGACCTTATTTTTAAACATTGCTTCAAATAATAAAGTGGTCAGCCAATGAATAAATTAGTGTGCATGTGATAAAATGTTCGAATTAAGAATACTGCTGCATAAGTTGAGTCTGATTGTGCATTGAACTTTGGTTTACTCTGTCAGATTATCATTAAGAGGGAATCTGTTTTGATACAAGCAACAACTCACTTGATATTAGATTTCCCATTGTTCCTGTTGGCACAAACAAAGCTGCTTCTTTACCAAACAATTTTGCAACCTTTTCTTGTAAAGCTGTCTTGAACAAACAAAAATTAAAAGAAAAAGACTCGATATATATAATACTAAAAAAACACAAATTCACATTTTGAATCTTTTCTTTTAAAAATTCTAATTATGACACCTGGAAAAGCAGTTATAGTTCATCAGCAGAATACCTAAATTGTGTTAACTTTTCAATTGGGTTTGGCTCCATTTTTGGAGTACTGGGTGTCTAACGGGTATTTGCCATTTTTATGAACCTACTCTTGGCAAACTAATCTTGTCAAATATTGCACATGGACAATGCAGGACTGACAGACAAAGCATACAATTAGTTTCTGGACAGCAAAACACACACTTGTTGTGGACAGACACAACACAATCTCCATCACTGATTCCGTCTGATACACTGACATGAGGAATCACATGTTCAATATATTTATAGTAACTGGCAGCAACCTATAAGTAAAGATTTAAACAACAGACATATTTTTGTGAAAGTGACTTTAACAAATCCTGATGTAGTTGATTTTTAAATTACAAATATCAATTCCCAAATAAATCAACACTGAACTCTATAACGAATAATTCTGCAAAATATGAAAACCAGTATCCCTTATAAAACATCTCAGATATTTTAGTAACACTACTTAACCAGTCTGTTAACTGTACTAAACTAAAAAGAGCTGTCAAGCCTGGCCAGGGGTTTTGGGTATACGTTATCTTGGGCCTTTTTATTTCAGGTATATGATATTTTTTGGTTAAAATTCGGGTATAAACTATTTAGTTTTTCCTGAATTTTAGGTATTCGGTATATGATATAGAAATTTATAATTCACTTTTTAGTTTTATTATTATTGTTCTTACATGCGAGATGCTTGATACAACAGCCCCTTCTCCACTGCTCCCCCACCCCATCTCATACCCAGGGCTCTGATTGGTCAAAGCCCAGGGCTCTTCATGCACTATTACACTGTGACTCTTTGTCACACCCAGGATGTTGTCAATCCATTATTTACTACTTCTGGAGAAAACATACGATCCCTAAAGAGGCAATAAAAGGGTGGTAAACAACATTACAGTTGTTGACAATGAAACTGTTGAAATAGATCAGGGGGGGTATTATCTGCTCCTCGCCTTGTTGAACAGGTCCACTGACACTAACTCTTGTAATGACGCTGATGAAGAACTTTTGCTGAGAACTACTTTGAGGAACAAGGTGACGAAGATTTGATGACCACAGACATTGGTCGGCCGTAAAGAAAGCAAAAGAGGGCAGTGAACAACAAGTTTTTCCTAAACTAAGATCTGTCTTATTCACTTTTAGGTATTTAGTATTCTGTTTTAAAATAATTACATTTTTAGTACTTAAATCTTAGCAAATGCTTTGATTGATCAGATCTCATTCTTGGATTTTGTTTTTCAACAAGGGTCACTCAACTTATACAAATACCAGGAAACAGTCTTTTTTTAAATATCTCATTGAAATCATGAAGGCTGGGCAGAAAGTGTAAGGTATGTCAATACCACAATCTCATGCCCCTCTCTGTTGAAGCTTGGCAACTGCTCTTCCCAACAGGCATCAGTGATAGATACAGCTAACTGTAAAATAAACTATATCAAACTTAGGTTTGGGGAATAATCAATAAATTTTTAATGTAGATGAGCAAAAGAAAACTTGTGTGTTTTACCTCACTATTGAGGGTATGGTCCAGCCCTTTCCCCATTTTTAAAAAACTTCTTTAAAACTTTTCCCCACCCCCTCCCATATAACTAGTCCACTTAGCATGACATTTCTTCTCCTAACTCAAAGTAAAGCAATCAATTATGCAAACTAACGCTTACCCGAACCCTAAATGCTGTTGCAATACACGTAACGAGCCGCAAGCATAAATAAATTATCCCCCTGTTTGGTTTGGGTTATGCAGGAGTCAGTGTTAATCCTCCCTTCCCCACCTTCGAGATGAGCAGGGATTAGAGGGATTGGGACATAAATCATGCCCGAGGAGTGGGGCATTACAGACGTTTGGGAACTCATCTGAAATTGGGTGGGGCGGGGGTGGGGATTTGATCCAAGAAGACTGCCGTTTATTCTGACTGTTTGCAACTTAATACATTCAAGTTTTTATTTATTTATGAATAATTTTGAAAAACCCCACATCTATAGGTAGCAAGGGAGTAAGGGGGGCAGTTGCCCCCCCAACAATTTTTCAGCAGTACTTTGAGATAAAGTAGGAAACATTTGATAGGAATTAAATTATGAATTTGAACAATGTTTTAATACTTTTTTCCCATATATAATACCTCGGTGCATGGTCGCATATCAAAGAAATATATTATTCTTTGTTAGAATATTAGGGCTCTCTTAAGTTTTCAGAGGACTTGTCCCCCTCTTCCCCTGCCCCCTCTGAAAAAATTCTAGCTACAGCCATGAACTCATGCATAGTGTTCAAGCTTAGCCAATAGAATATCATGATTCACACTCTAACTTTGTGTCAGTATTGGTTTGGGTGTTGATTGAGTTCATAGTAATGCTGTACCGGGTTTTGTTAAGTTTACAAAGCAGCTGCAATTAAAATCTTTGTGCAGATTGAGAACATGTAATTTTTGTTCCTGGTTAGAAACTGATTGCAATTAAAATCTGGGTGCAGATTGATTGTATATCTGATTGTTGTATATCTGATTTTTCTAAGTTTACAAGCAGATTCAAAAGCCAAAACTTTACCACATGTTCCTAGCAAAATCAGGCCCTGCGGTGGAGCATTAGAGGATTTGTGGCGTTGGAAAGTGTCCCCAAGGGTGGGGAATTTGTTAAGATTTGACAGCAGGATTTTTCAAATCCCCACCTCATCCCCAGGTTGGGGGGATGGGGGTGGGGTGGGGCTTAACATTGACTCCTGCAATAATTTTCCGGGTTGAAAAATCTGTGTCCTCTACACCAAGTAATAGCCAATTTTCCGAACTACAGCAATTACACGTATATATTTATGCTCGCTGTTTCATCACGTATAACTGTAGCAGTTAGAATCTGGAAACGGTTTACTTTGTATGATTAAACAATAGTTCGCCCCAATACGGAAATGTTACCCGATTTCTTACGTACGTACCATTTGCAGTGGGGTCTTCTCCAAAGACATCATCTCCAACTAAGGCTTGCGTCATAGCGTCTCGCATCTCTGGTGTAGGCTTAGTAACAGTGTCACTGCGAATGTCAATAACTCTTACACCTTCCGCTACGCTAGGGTTCTCTACAGCACTTGAATAAACCGACATACTCAACTTGAATAAACCCGACCTTAAGAGAAACTTTCTTATTAGGGATATTAGCATCTTCGTCTCCAAAGATCGTCACCAGGCCTTCGGGCCCATCATATTCATACACACGCACCCCGTGCGTGACACCACCGTCACCCTGTGCTTTCCGTAAACATTTCCTCCTCAGGAGTTCTCAAATCTTAGGGTAGACACCCCATCAAGCCTTGCAAAATATTTTTCCATCAACAGAAAGACTTAAAACGATTGTCACTCTAAAAAATCATAAAAATATTGAGTGAATTTTACAATAAAAATACACAAGGATATTTGATATTTTGACGTCTTGTTGAATTTCATTTTCAAAATGCATTTCCTTGCTGTCCATAATTATTTTAATTAAAAGGCTTTGTTTACATTCTTACTCAATTAATTAAATTGGACAAAATTTTGTTTAGTTTAGTGAAAGGGGTGAAAGGTGAAGGATATGTGAGTGGGGGAAGGGTGTTTGGGAAGGGGGGGAGGGTAAAAGACACTGGATTTCCCACAACTGGTCGTTTGGTACTGTATACATTAGATATACATTTTATTAGAATAGGATAAACACTATCAGACATCCCTAGGATTGCATTTTTTGTTGCCCCTGAAATGCTCTTCAGTTTAAAATGAGAAAAGTTCTCACATGCTTTTTTAAGAACATATCACAAAAATGATGCTCATAGGCTTAGGCTTCGATTGGTATGAAAATGTCCTACTGTGAGATTTCACTAAAACTCATAAATTAACTTAGCAACAAAACTGTGAATATAAAACACAAGAAGTCTCACATTTATTCTAAAATGCAAGGCACGTTGTTTTGCAATGCCTTGATTTATTTCTATCACATAATTTTTTTCCTTCAATTTGCACTGCTAGAAATCTAAGAGTAGATGAGGTTAAAATCAGCAAAACACTAAAAACAATGATGATTTTTAAAACTAACAGTTTTTATCAAAATAGGGTGTATCCTTTGTGGACTTTGAAATTAAACTCTAGGCCCCATCCACATAGATGTAGAATATCAACATTTATTTTTGAACAACTTGCTGCATACTGATGAAATCAAGAAAAATAAAAGAGTTTACAAAGCTTACACAAGTGCAAAACAATTCAAATGTATAAAACTAGAAACTAAATGTGGGAGTTGTAGCAAACACTATTAAAAAGTGCTCAATACACATAAGTGCAGAGCAAAAATGAAAATAAAGTGATCAAACACTCAATTCTCTGTAACTCAGACGAGCACATAAGTACGAAACTCAGAGTTACAGAGAATCATGCACATTTGATCATTTCATTTTCATTTTCAAAGCTAGGTATTAAATGATATGATTAAATTTCTCAATTTTAAAACATTCAATAGATGCTTGTGATAGAATAATGTTAAGCTTTCCTCAAGTTTATTCTATACAATATAATACATGTCAGTGTTATCCCCAAAAGGAGGCATGGTTTGTGTTATTATTAAAAGCTCTGCTCTGACCACAAGGTCCCCCATATTTAAACCCCTGCCAGCCACTCTGCTGAAATTTCATTACTACTGCAACCTTTTTCACTTAAGCCAACTCAGCTTCCCATCCTTCCAGGGTAGGTAAGTTAGTACTAGCATTTGCTGGGAGCTAAACTGCGATAGATTAGTGTTCCAGGGCTCGAAATTAAGAATATTCATGGTCGCATTTTTGCAACTGGTTGCAAAATTCTAGTCACAAAACTAAAAAAGTTGAAAAGTAGTCATTACGTATAAACTTCTGGAGGATAATGTTTGTTTTACATTATTAGCTGTCAGAGACGAAGACAGGTTGCAAAATTGCGACTGCTGTTGAAGTTTTAGGCGCAAAAAGAAAAACTTGGTCGCAAATGCGACTGTATCAATCGCAATTTCGAGCCCTGTGTTCCCTTCCAAAGTAACACATCATGCACCAATTCCCAAATATTTGATACTCATAAATGGGCTATTAACAATAAGTTTTGGGCAATATTTAGTAATGAATACTGAGCAGCAATTAAGTACCAAATATCATAGTTTTCTCTTACACAAAGTATCATAACAAGTCAAATGTAATATTGTAGCAATGCAGAAGAAACTCAGCCTGTTACTATCTTTTTTAACCACCTAAAAAAACTACAAACCGTTTGATAAAAATTTATGTATAACTGTTGTGGATGGGAAAAGAAAACAATTTTCATACAATTCATAGGCCTTTATTATATTTTAGCTTAACTGAAATGATAAAAATAAAAACAAACTTTGTCAACAAATAATCACATGACAATAACTTGTGTCTGTGTTCCTAAATTAAGAGCCCAATTGAATATTTGTTGCAAAAAAAATCAAAATTTTGGTAACATTTAAAATGTTTTTTCTTCACGTTAACAATAACTATAATGAAATCTATCATATTATTTTCAATAAATATAATACTATAATATCTATAATTATTTTAACATGTAAAATGCTTGTTAAAAACAATAACCTAATAAGTTTAAGCTCTAAATAATACAAAAAGTAGTGCTCAGTCATCAGACAACAGCAAATATCATACAATTCCTTTCATGGAAATTACTAAATCTTCAATTGGAAGTGAAGTTTTGTCCAAGCTTTTACACATATGGTTTTAAAGTTGTACACTTGTAATTCAATTAATGTATTTAATTTAGATTTGCAGATGCTGCTGACGTCAATGATAACAGATTCAGGTTTTACAGGCTTAGCCTCAATATTAAGTTAAATATTCCTAAATACCAGTGTAGTTTTACAAACATGCAACTATGTGTATTGTTGAAGGTGAGACTTCTTGCTCTCTCTCGCAAGTATTTTGAATAGTCAACAACAAAACAAGGCTAAAACTGCAAAAACTGAGTCTGCTGGTCACTGAAGTTAGTGGCATCTGCAATGCAAATGGTCTAAAAAAATGAGTGCTTCAAATTTTTTAGGAAATTTAAAGTATACTTAAGTATAGCAGTGTAAAACCTCACTACTAAATATTGTTCAGACAACTTCACATAACATGTAATTTTGATGCCTTACACATCACTCAGTCAGTCAATTCCAATGTTGATGCCCAAGAATAAAAACATTTTGTTCCAAGTAATTATCTTATTAAATCTTAGAATTTTTTGCAACTACAGTCATTTTGATATTTTAGATATAAAATATTTCTCAGTTATTAAAACTGAATTTTTTAAACCTGTTTTTCTGTGACACAATACTTCATCTGAAGCAATTCATGCTCAATTTAAAATTCTTGAATTATTTCAACACAACCAATCAATGCCATTCATGTTCTTCTAATACTGGCACAGCTATATTATAATCGACTATGTGCAGTTTTGCAAATGGCATTCTTTCTATCTGTATGAAAAACATTGTACGCAGCTCTCAGCATAACAAGTAACATAGATATTCCCAGATTTTGTTAATGCTACTGAATTGGGACCAGTTAATGTGTCCCATTGAGTTAAATATTTTCCATCCTTTGCTCTGTAAACATGTAGAGCATTGGCTTCTTCATCAGCTACAAGAACATTTCCAGAATAGTAATCAACAGCTAATCCTGAAGCACTGACTAAACTACCAAATTGTTGTTTATACACACCATGAACATCAAACACTTTCACACAGTTACCATCTAAAACAAAAAAATTGCCATTGTGATAAACAGCTTTGCCACAAACTGAAAGTTCCCATTCACCAAAACTAAAAAGAAAGTTCCTATTTTCATCATACACTTGAATACTCACGTCATTGTTATCTTTAGATTCACAAGAAATAATATATCTTCCATCAAAATCCACAGAAACATACTTAAACCTGATATCTTTAGCAACAGGGTCAACACGTCTACGCTTAAACATGCCGTTTTTACCACCATAATGAAGTAATCGGCTGTTTTCATAGTTAACCACAACCAGATCTCCATACTTTGAAAAAGCAATGTCATACAAGTCCCCATACTGAATCTGTGCACTGCAAACTTTTTCGCAAAGTTCATTGAGAATAAAAACTTTTCTCTTATTTTCATTCAATATTGCAATGTCACCTGTTGATTGTGACACTGCCACAGCATATGGGGTGAAATCTGAAATCCCCAAATCATTTGCTTTCAATGTTTTAACAAAATTTATCTTTTTGATAACTTCACTACCACTACATGCAGCACCGCAGTCAAAGCCGAAACAACTCATTGCCAATTGCATTTTCAGCTTCAATGTCCGCAATTCCCCAATACCCTTTGCTTCCAATAGTTCAAAAAGCATTTTATTGCTTTCAAAACTTACATCTGAAGACTCATCTTCAAAATCAATATCAAACCCAAACGGCAAAACATCAAACTCTTTTAGCTGAAGTAATACTGTATCTTTCATTTCCATTAATTCAGTGGGATTTCCTCTTCCTAAAAGGTTTTCGCAAAACTCCGTACAATCAGTAGCTCTTTCTACCGTATCAATCATTTCCTCTTTTTCCCTAAACAAAACATTTGGGTCCGTAGAATCAAAGTGAGAATCAACTCCATCCAAGAGTCGTTTCTTCTCTTGATGTATCTTTGCAATAAGTTTATCAGCTGTCGAAGTAATTTCTTCTTTTAGATGTTCCCGTAGTTTATTCCTCTGACTTTGAAAATTGCTAAATTTCTCTAAGTTTTGTTTTATTTCAGTAACTGTTTTCTTAGTTTCTTTCAAAGCCTTTTTTATGGCCAGCTTTTCTTGTCTTCCTGGTGCTTTTTCTATCAATCTAACGAGAAGTTTGTTTGTTGGCATTGCAGACACTCCACCACGAGGTAGCTTTGACTGCTGGCGACAAACTGGGCATTGAATGCTAAGCGAATAAGGATCTGACCGACACATTTCCTCCAGACAACTTTCACAAACATTATGTAAACAACTAGATAGACTTTTTGGCTCGATAAATTCGTCGAGACAGATTGGGCAACAACATTCATCTGCAAGAAAGCTGTTGAATTGATCCATCTTGTTTTCAGAAGCCATCCTTCGTGAAAACCAAACTTGCCCCACAATGCATTTTCTTGCACAGGCGGCCTGCATCTAAAGTTTTTTCAAAAGTTTGAGCTGCTAGACAAAAGAACAGAATTATTTTAACATCTTCGAGGCTAAAATCACCAAAAATTTGAAAGCAATGATCTCCTTATGTTTTCGAATTTCTTTTTTACTAGTTGCTTGTTGTCTAGAGCCACTTTTAGCGTTTCATAGCATAACAAGTACATTTTTACAGGGATACTGTCTTATCAGCTCTACCAAAGGCAAAGGCAAAGTTAAACGGAGCTCGTTAAACGACCCGCGAAGCGCGGGTATGAAAATTAAGTAGCCAATAGAAATACGGAGCCAAAGAAATTAAATACATCAAACGATGAGAAAAAAAACATAAAAATGAATTAACAAGAAAAAAGTGAAGTGTTCATTCATCCCATCTGGGTACAAGAGCCTGAAGAGGTCAGTTCCAAGAGGGTTAATGGTGAGAGAGAGGGTGAGTCTGTTTACCATAAATTTGAACTTCTCCAGTTTCATTAAATGGTTTATATCTGAATTATCAACAGATTTGAATATTAATTAGGTCCTTACCTTTTGAGGTATGTAAACGAGTGGTGCAAACCAAAAAGAGCATCTCTCTCGCTCCCTCCCCAACCCCTCTCGGACCTCTGGTACCCAGGGCTTGACAGACAGTCTGGGCTGCCTGCGGTTTTTCAAAATGGAGTCATAAATTTGGCTTACGTATCTGAAAACAATCCATGTATAAACTTGCCAGATGTTTGCAAAATTCTTTTGGAATAACGAGTCCTTTAAAGCTGCTTTTTTACTTTAGGTGTTCTAGAATGAGTGAAACTAAACTGATTCTAGCGAGATCCATTTGTAAGTTAGAAAGCCCAGAGTTTCAATCTATAGTTACGCCAGAGTTACTGACAGTGGCATCGGCCTTTGAGAAGCGTGGTTACGATCTCAGGGTCGTTGGAGGAGCGGTGCGGGATCTTTTGCTGGGAAATAAACCGAAAGATGTGGATCTGAGTACAAACGCAACCCCCGAAAAAATGATCGAGTTGTTTGACGAGGAACAAATTCGATACATAGAAACTGGTCTTCAACACGGAACCCTAACAGTTCATCTAGGCCAACAGGATTTTGAGATAACTACACTAAGGATTGATGTAGCGACGGACGGTAGACACGCCAAGGTGGAGTTTACAGATGACTGGAAATTGGACGCTGAAAGAAGAGATCTGACGTTTAACGCCATGAGTTTGACCCTTGATGGGACATTGTACGATTATTTTGGCGGTAGAGACGATCTCATTGATCGCCGAGTTCGGTTTGTTGGAGATCCGTTGAAAAGGTTACAGGAAGATTACTTGAGAATTTTACGCTACTTTCGTTTCTATGGGAGAATTGCAGAAAAATCCGACGAACACGACAAAGAGACCTTAGATATCATCTCACAGTGTGTAGAGGGACTAGATAGAATAGCGGTGGAACGCATTTGGGTTGAAGTATCTAAAATATTGGTCGGTAAACATGCACCAAGCCTTCTCAGACACATTTATGAACTGAAAGTAGCTGAGCACATAGGTGAGTTTGTATTGTCTTATTTGCCAGTTGATGCACGCACTACCGATGAACATTCTTGCAATTATTTCTAATTCACTGCAACACTTATTTGTTTTTTTGATGGAGAGAGCCCTATCTGTAGTTACCAGACCTGGGGGGGAAGAGAACTCCCATATATCGCAGGGTGGGGATGGTCATCAAGAATTTGAGTGTGTGAGTGTGAGTGGTAACTAGTCATAATAATGAGTGTGAGTTTTAACTAGTCATAGTAATAGAGTGTGAGTGGTAACTAGTCATAGTAATGAGTGTGAGTGGTAACTAATGAGTGGTGAGTGGTAATAGAGTGTGAGTGGTAACTAGTCATAGTAATAGAGTGTGAGTGGTAACTAGTCATAATAATAGAGTGTGAGTGGTAACTAGTCATAATAATAGAGTGTGAGTGGTAACTAGTCATAGTAATAGAGTGTGAGTGGTAACTAGTCATAGTAATAGAGTGTGAGTGG
>JAOTRI020119853.1:0-12254 GCA_028564885.2 Zoanthus sanctaehelenae | reverse complement strand
AACAGTTCTGTATGAAATAAACAAGAGTCAAGAGGACTTCGGTCTCAACATTTTGTTATATATATATATATATATATATATATAGTACAATTTTAGAAAATTCCAGCCAGAGCCATAACTAGTATTTTTTGCAAACTACGCACACTTTACACAGGCCTCCCGTACACAGACAAAGTTGAGACTTTTAAGGAAACAAGAAGTAGCGTAACATAGTTAAAGCATGTTTGGTTTTCCTCCATTGTTATTTATTCCCTGATAGAACGACAATAGGTGACTTTGGTCCGTGTTTTATAAAAGAAATACATACGATAAACAAGATAAATATCTAAATTGAGCTTAAGCTGTTACCATGTGTGGAGTATTATTAAATATCGTTATAATCTGATCATAATCTTGAACAAGTGCTTTTCAGTCATTTTTTGTTGTTTTCTTTTTTAGTCTGTGCAAACAATACGACGAAATATCAGACAAGGTACAAGAAATGCCTGATAATACAACAGAACTTGTTGCCCTTGTACAGTTTTTGCAGAATGCCAGCACTGTCACTGTTATGCAGCTTCAGACTGAAGTTGACGAAGCAGGCGAAAGGCTTCTGTTTCTCCTTGACTACGCAACACTTCCATGTACGTATATCATGTTTACTTAAAGCTTGAAGCATGTACGATGTAGCTATAAAAGTGATTGTAAACGTAAGTAACACATTAATGCTTTAATGGGTAGGCTCTGAAGAAGGACACTCGTTTAACTTTAGTACCATACCTTACCCTTAAACTTACCATGCGTAGGAGTGGACCTAAGTGATATCAATTATGGATTACTTAGTAGGCCCCCAATAGTCTGTGGTAGCCATGTGATGATCACTTTTATTTCACTTGGTGACGCCGTTGGTGACCGAGGAGCCCCACTTCAGAGTGGCAGTCACGATTGCAGATATCATACTTGAAGGCAGTGTCATTGCTGACAGCAGAGATGCGCTTTTCCTCCTCCACCTCAGCTGCTGACAATTACTTAGGCTGCGGTTATATATGTTAGTGTGCCCATATAATGTAATTAAGTTCGCTGGCGTTATGCATGGTGGATTTGCCTGGAAAGAAACCTAACTAGCCCATTTGTACTTGCATTCAATAGAATTACTAATGGCTATAATTAGTGAAAGCATTACCAGTTAATTCATCTTGAAAAGTGAAAAGCTCTCCTTGGCCGCCAGCTTAGTTCTATCGTATTTTTCAAAGAATGTTGAATAATGTTACCACCGTAGCACTTATTTAGCGGCTGTAATTATTCAGCCATTGCTTGGATTTGCTAATTAAGGGTAGTTACTGAAATTGAGTAGTTTGTTTACATATATACCCAGGAGCTGGCGATAAAATGATCGAGAAATGTAAATAATAAACGAGGCGAACACCGAATGAATGACTTTTACAATTTTTCTCTTGTGTTGTCACTGTACAAATAGCGGTAATGACAACCTTGAATTTTGTAAACTACGCATTGTTACATTTATAATAAAATTGTTAAGCAAGCAATGTTAATTTGTCCAACAGATGAAGACATCAAGCTAAATAGCACTGTGTTCCATTGGCCGGATCACATTATAAAGGTGTTTGAACTCAGTAAAAATAGAATAGGACATCGCAAGGACATTGCCATCGAGGACGTCAAGAGGAAGTATGTTTGGCCTTTCAATAGTAGCATTTGCTTGTATGTCTTTTTTTTTACTACAGATGAACGTTTTTCCAAAAGATTGCTGAGCTTGTCTTGTTAAATGTAGGGTGAAGGCATTTGAAGACAAACTAAATGGCTTCAATAAGGACGTTGAATCCTTCAGGAAAAAGGAGGTACAGTTAAACCAACCATTGGTTCCCTAAGGAACTTTACTAAGAAGCTTTTTAATTTAAAAAAAACCTTTTCTAATTAAGCAAATTGATTTTAATAGTTTTAGTTAAATTTGTTAAAGTTAAGTCTAAAGGATGTCTTTCAAGTTATAATAAAAATGATAATGGTAATGGTAATAATAATATTAATAATAATAATAATAATAATAATAATATGTCATAAACATCTAAGGCCGCAAGTAATGGCTTGATGTTTAATGAAATGGCCAGCTCAAAAACACCAATGTTCATAATAGTAATAATAATAATAGCTCAAATAGTTGTTGTAATCTAATGTTCCGCTTTACTCACAGGTTACATCTTGGGTCCTGTGTTGCTATATAACACTGTGCGTACATATAGTTTTACTGCATAATAATGATGGTGATAATAATAATATTATTATTATTATTATTATTATTATTATTATTTGAGTTTAGTAATTATAGTAGAATTTCCAGTGACTGGCCACTTAGTTCAATGGCAACACATATTCGTGTGTAATTCATTGCAATAATAATAAATACAGATCCAAGATAGTCAGTGACTCACAACATCGGGGCAGTCCTTTCAATAAGGGCCGACAGCCAACGAAAGCTGTCGGCTATTTGGGAAAACATCTCGAATCATGGTCGGCGACTTTCATGCTTTGCAAGCTGTTATTATGTGGGGAATCTTCTGAATTCTACTGGACAGGTGTTAATGCTGGCATCATGCCATCACCGCTGGCTGGCTACTTCTCCATTCATGGTCTCCTACTTTTAAATTTATTGAAAGGGTTGTCGAGGTTACCCTTCTCGTTTCGGCAAGTTTGTGGAATTCCTAGAGACTAAACCTGTGGCTGAACGTTTTGTTGATGCCAAGTAAGATTTTGCTTTGTTTCAGATCATGGCAGCTGAGGAAATGAAGAAGAATGTTGAAAAATTGGATGAGCTGGATGCAGCATTGATGAATGCAAGAGAGGAGTTAATAGTACGTTTTTTGTGAGACGTGTAAATTCATAGCTTTCGTGCTTATTTTTTTGTCTATTTTGCAATTTATATGCGCTTAAATATATATGTCATTGTAGGAAATCAACCGAGAAGAAGAACTGCTTGAGTTTCAGGCGACACAATTTCCGATACTCCAGAGCATGATTGTGTACAAAGAACCTTACGACAAGCTGTGGCGAACTGCTCTTGCATTCCACAACAAACACGAACAGTGGCTAAATGGCAAGTGGATTAATTTAAAATAATGATGAAATAGATTATTTGACTTAAAAAGTTCTTGTTTATTTGAAAAATGAAAATGTACTGGATGAATGGCAAGAAACAGTCGAAAGGTAGACCTCTTTACCATAAAACGTGCCGGTTAAGGACTTAACGAAAAAAGAGCAAAGTAAGGAATGGAGGAAAAGAAAGAATGCAGTATCTAGAATATAATTATTATATCAGTATTTGTCTATTAGTATTTACTTAATATTACTTCGTTTTTCACTCGTTTCGGGTTCAGGCGTATATATTATTTTTTGAAAGTGCCAACGCATGTTTGCTCATGAGTATTCTTGCCTCAAGCTTTGTTAACCTATAGTGTTTGAATTCCAAGAAGTTCTTATTCCCTAAAATTGTTGTTTGTTTTTGCTCAGCCAAGGCGACTCAGCCACGATCGTGATTAGCGCAGCTGGTACGATCTCTGCCCTCCTCAGCTCGATCTCCGCTTTTCCGAGATTTGATCTGCTGGGAGCTAACCTGTGATAGATTAATGTCCTATGCAGGGAAAGTTAGGTTCTCATCCGCTTAACACTACAGAAAACGGAGATAAGCGCTTTCTACATGGCTAACTTGGCCAACTTACCAATTGCATTAATCCGCCTGTTGTTTCATATTTGTCTTTTAATTGACTACTGGCATTCTGTTTAAGGTCCATTTACTGAGATCAACGCTGAAGAAGTTGAAGAGGAAGTGGGTGCAATGTTTCGGCAAGTGTTCAAACTCACAAAGTCTTTCAGCGATGTTGCTGGTCCGAGACGTGTTTCAGAAAGCATAAGGAACAAAATTGACAAGTTTAAAGTTCACATTCCTTTGCTACAAACAATTTGTAATCCTGGAATTAGAGATCGCCACTGGGAACAGGTCAGTTGAAAACTGAAGTTCCAACTCTTCTTTTCAACATCACTTACACTATCATTCTCAAAAAATGGAGAAACATTTTTAAAAAAGGCTGCAGTTGTGTCCATGAAAAACAAGTAGTTGAGCGCTTTAGATTCGAGGACGAGGACCAGTACCAGATTTCAAGCGTGCGCACTTTTTATAAGCAAACTCGTTGTGGAGCGAACGAGATTTCATGCAAAAGTCGTCCTCTCAAGTACGAGTTTGCTGGAAAATTTGTACAGGAAAATAAACCTTGGCCTTGTCCGGGACCTCTTCCTCATCCTTGTCCTGGTCCTCGTCCTGGTCCTCGTCCTGGTCTTTTCCTCATCCTTGTCCTAGTCCTCGTCCTGGTCTTTTCCTCATCCTTGTCCTAGTCCTCGTCCTGGTCTTTTTCTCATCCTTGTCCTGGTCCTCGTCCTGTTCTTTTCCTCATCCTTGTCCTAGTCCTCGTCCTGGTCTTTTTCTCATCCTTGTCCTGGCCCTCGTCCTGTTCCTTGTCCTGGTCCTTGTCCTCGTCCTCGGACCTTAAGGTCTCTAGTACCCCAGGTCTGGTCTCGACCCACGGCCTTTTTTCGCTGTTTTAACTAAAGCTTTTGAACCAACTAGAAGTAGCATGTGGAAAATAAAAAAAGGTGTCTGCGAATTTCGATTTAATATTTCAATTATACTGTCAGAATTATGCACACAATGTGATTCCATAATACAGTACTTAAATACTTAGGTGTTTAATTTCTTAAGAAAAATTGTTTTACGGAATTGATGTACAACTTTTAGATGAACTGATTCCTAGGGACTAGGTGCTAGCGGACGTAATATAAATTGGAGCACACAACGTTTTGAGGCTGTGAAAAGAGTTTTAAGTTCTGTAACTCAATGTTTTGAACCATCATTTGTTTTTTTTTCTGCTATTTTTTTGTTGAAATGGTTTTGACTCAATCTTTCCATCAGATGAGTGAAGTTGTGGGTTTCGACATCAAGCCAGAACAGACAACGTCTTTATGTAACATGCTGGAGTATAATCTTGGAACATTCATGAGCAAGTAAGTAACTTACATTAAGCTATCACTTCATAACAAGATAAACATTTGAAACGGAGATTATTCTCATACTACAAGGGAATGCAAGAGATTATATTGTAAAAAATGCTCCTTCAACAGCAGGCAAATGTTAAAATTGTCCACTTCAATTCTGCTGTTATTGATTGTCATTATTGTCGTTATTCACTTTGTTATCAATCTAGGTTGGATGAAATCAGCACTTCTGCTAGCAAAGAGTTCGGTTTGGAGAAGGCAATGGAAAAGATGAAGGGAGAATGGATTGAGATGTTTTTTGAATTTGTACCATACAGAGAAACTGTAAGTGTTGGTAAAAAGTGATAAGATGATCTACATTTGTACTTACTGTGCTCAGAAAAGGAAAGTTAAGAATGGGAAAAATTGATGAACTTTTATTACCAATTTTTGTGGTTTGTCTTGTTGTAACAATGAATTGTTTTAACGACCTGCAAAGTTTAATCCATTCACTGTTCATTCAACATATCTGTTGAACTCTTGAAGCAATATGAACTAAAACGATTATCTTGTAACTTTGCGTCGTGATATCCTTTAGATATCCTTTCTATTGATCCATGGTATTAAAAATGAAAAAGTTCCAGTGAATTTAATGATCATTTAATGATTTCTCTTTAGGGGATATCCATCTTATCCGCTGTTGACGACATTCAAATGTTGCTAGATGATCACATTGTCAAGGCTCAAACAATGAGTGGTTCTCCTTTCATTAAACCATTTGAAGCTGAAATCAAGGTAGGTTTACCCAAGAGAAGTCACTAATAATTTTAGGTGCCTATAATTTGGGAGGACACTTATTAATTTTATTTTTTGAAACCCCTAAATCTTATTAGGACTCCCGTTTATTATTTTCAAGTTATTGCATAATCTCTCTCCCTCATAAATATTAAAACAAAAGAAACTTGTAGTGTTTATCTGCCTTCGAAACTTTCTCTGGAAACTGAAAAATTGCGTTCTTTATGAACAAATATAATAAAGTGTCTCCTTACGTTTTAATAAAAAATGTTGTCTTTATTGCACCTTTCCAGCTTAGCCGAGCCGGGTTATTCCCAGTTTTGACGATCGTTTGTACTGTACAATGAAACTTTGTGCCTCTTCTCTTAGTTTATTTAAGCCAAGGATGTTGCAAAGATCGCACGATATATGATTGATTGATTTTATTCATGTGCAGACGTAATTTTTCGATCTCCCGTTAATATATTTCCTTTGAAATGTTTACCCTTTCCCATATTTCCGTTTTTTCCGCTTATTAGGTCTCTAAGAGTCTGCCAGTTTTGCTGTTTCCGAGTGGGTGTTCTTTGAACTAAAGATGTTTTTGGGGGTGCTTTGTGTTACGTGGCTGCTCTAGTGGATTCTAAAATTAGCGATTAATTAATGAAAAATTTAACTTAACTTGATCTATTAAAGGCTAACAGACCTCTTCTATAAATTAGGAGTGGTGTGAAAAGCTGATTTTGATGCAAGATATCATTGACGCGTGGCTTAAGGTAAGTGAAAGGTCTTTAAACAAAGCAAAAATTAGATATGAAAGTTTGAAATTGTCCACAAAACTACTTGTAGTTGAATATTTATTGTGAAACTGAATTCAGATTGGAAGTATTTCAATAATCTTTTGAAAATCAGTTTATTGCTCATAACGTCAACTCTTAAAGGGAATATCATATTTTCTACCTTGAGTTTCGTGGGGTTTATTGTACCCGCAGGCACTCTTGATTAAATCCTATTTAGTATGAACCTACTAAAGGTCTAATACACTCGTTCTGCATTCGGATTGGCTACTCTACTAGAGCCCCGTTTTGCTATAATATCCGAGCATTTCATTGATAATTTAATTTGTATATTCTTTTTGACCGATTAATAGGTTTATACTAAAACCATTAAATTAGATATCCAACCTCGTGGACTACGAGTTTGAATACATATTGACTATTCCGTTTGTCCTTGAGTTTCAATTGTTAAATAACAATGTTTTAGCTAATTTTCATCAAATGTGGCCAGAGTTTGTTCACAACTTTTTCCAACATATATCTTTACAAACAGTGTCAATCAACGTGGTTGTACCTGGAACCAATCTTCAGTTCGGAAGATATTATGGCACAAATGCCTGAAGAGGGGAGAAAGTTTGGCATTGTTGACAGCTACTGGAAAGATATTATGGGAGAAGCGGTAAGGCAAAAAAACTATACACCACTTAACGTCAAACTCTACTCCTGTATTTTTATTTGTTATTGATGAATTAGTCAATGTAGCACTGCAGGTTCTGGAAATTGTTTATCTGTTTAATTTGTGGTTTTACAGGGTTATAAAATAATTAAAAAATAAAATAATTATAATTAAAATAATTAAAATAATTGAGGAGAAAATGCTGCCTTTGCTCTAACATCTGCAGATGGTTAGACTTTCACGTTAATCCGTAGGCCCTCGGCGATTATATCTGTGTTATGTTTGTGTGTTGTAACATGAAAGGTCTCCGTGGTAAGAGTGGTAAGATGGTGTCCCCAATTAGTAGGCCTTTGGCTGGCTAGAAAGACTTGACACCTAAATTATGTCTTTCATCGTCATCGTCATCTTCATCGTCATCGTTACCGTTACCGTTACCATTAGTGTTAGCGTTACCGTTATCGTTACCATTACCATTACCATTATCATTATCATTATCATTACCATTACCATTATCATTATCATTATCATTATCATCAGCATTATTATTATTTTCCCTTTTCTGTTCAACGGGAGCCTGGCCTGGGAAGAGGGCATATGTCTGTTTGCCTGCGCTCCCATTCTGCTTCATTTTGTAGCAAATATGATAAATGAAAATAAATCAATAAAAAGGGAGTTACTAAAGATATTAGATTTTAGTTATTTTCCCGCGCCTGAGAGAAATGACGTCACAAATTAATGAAATGTGATTGGTTTATAATTTTACGTGTAAAAATATCGTATTTTTACGTGTGTTCAGATACCAGATTTCTCGATGGTTGAAATCCTCGTAAAACACTGCAGTTTATATGATAAAATTCTTTAACCTTCAAACATCTCGATCTTTTTAAGTTCATTGGTTTAGATAATTTTTATTGATCACTAATTGTTTTACAGCTACTATCCACTTGTATCTTATTTCCTTGACATTAACCTGTTTCCTTTGTCCTAAACACATGGGTCTTGGTTTGCAGCTGAGGTTAAATGGCATTTAAGCTTTACATTTCTTTGTTAATAGCCTGACTAGAAGTAACGTGTCTGTCTTCCCTGTTTTGACCAGAACGGTAGTGGATGTTCGGTATTGGGTAGCTTGGGAAACCAGCTACTGTGTCAAAATAATCTACAGACATTTTAGAGTAGGAACTATCAAAGCTAATTACTCATATTAATAGCCACTTTGCCGACAAAAACTACGGTCAGGTCTAGAGCACGGACTATCACAGCATTCCAAAATGTATTCAGAGTATTCCAAGATAAATTCAGCTACTCTGCTGACAGAAACAACATGTTATCTACTGTAGAAACTATTAATGCTATAATGGCCATTATAATGAACTACACTACTGACGGAAACCACAGTCACATTTAGCATATAGACTATCAATGCTAATTCTGAATTATTGCCTAAGTTAAAACAGTACTACGATGTTTTCTAGGTAAAAGACGCACAGGTTCTGGCAGCTACAGCCCAGCCCAACATGTTGGGACGATTAAACGAAGCTAACCAACTCCTGGAAGAAATACAGAAAGGGCTTAATGCTTACCTCGAAAAGAAACAGTTGTTTTTCCCAAGGTAAATTATGTTTGCGTAACAGTTTTGATCCATACATTTAGTTTATTGGAGCAAAACAACAGCTCGCTTGTATATTGTCATGTGATGGCTTAAACTGAAAAAACAAAACGATCTTTAAGTTCTTGTGTTGGTAACTGTGAATTTGTACTTTTTCGTGTTCCAGGTTCTTTTTCTTGTCAAACGACGAGTTACTTGAAATCCTGTCCGAGACCAAAGACCCACTGCGTGTACAGCCACATCTGAAGAAATGCTTTGAAGGCATTGCTAAACTGGAGTTCACGGAAGATCAAGAAGTCGTTGGAATGATCAGTTCAGAGAAGGAAGTTGTTCCTTTCTTTAGGAAGATTATTCCCGCTAAAGCAAAGGTACTCTATTCTTTTTGAAAATATATTCGTTTTGCAAGGCTGGAAATAAGTGGCGGTCATCTGACATTGACCGACCAAAATTTGCTCGTGTCCGACTAAATTCTAACGATGGCCAGACATAATGTCCGGACAATTTTTTGATAGTCAATGAAATCAATTTACGGCAACAATGAAAACAAATGTTGTGTTTGATAAATCGTGCCATAATGCCATAAAGGTTTTGCTAAGGTCAGTTTGAATTAATAAATCGCCCTTTTGTAAATTTGTGTTTTGCGCAAGTGATAGTGCAGTAAAGTAATTTTTGTTTCAAGTTATGTCCGACCAAAATTTTACTTTGTCCAACCAAGATGTTGTTATGGTAGGACGTATGTACTTTCAAATGAAAAAAAAACATTTCCAGTCCTGGTGTTGACACAAGCTTGTTTCTCTCAGTAGACAAAATGTCTGAGTCCCTAACAACCCGCCCTAACCTTCGACGACGACGCACTACCTACTGAGCTACCGGAACTCATGCAGGGAACGGTTTTTTTAACTTTGTTTTTAACAACCCGCCCTAACATTCTGATAGCGGGTAAGACGCACTACCTTCTGAGCTACCGGAACTCATGTAGGGAACGGGTTTTTTAACTTTGTTTTTAACAACCCGCCCTAACATATTGATAGCGGGTAAGACGCACTACCTTCTGAGCTACCGTAACTCATGCAGGGAACGGTTTTTTTAACTTTGTTTTTAACAACCCGCCCTAACCTTCTGATAGCGGGTAAGACGCACTACCTTCTGAGCTGCCAGAACTCATGTAGGGAACGGGTTTTTTAACTTTGTTTTTAACAACCCGCCCTAACATTCTGATAGCGGGTAAGACGCACTACCTTCTGAGCTACCAGAACTCATGTAGGGAACAGGTCATTTAAGGTGAAATAAGTTTGTGCGAACACGAACATTTCTTCTAGCTGAAGATATTTATTCAACTACGTGTTTCCTTTTCTTTGCCGCAAATAATATACCTTTAGATTCGAGGACAAGTAAGAGTACCATTAAGCAAAAGTCGTCCTCTCGACAACGAGTTTGCTGGTTTGAGCGCGCGCGCTTAAAATTTCGTACTCGTTCTCGTACTCGGATCTAAAGGTCTATAGTAACAATTGAAGTAATTATAGTTGTTTCAATACGAATGACTGTGCGGAATATGAATCTATTTGGAAATTAGTTAAGAGTTAATATGAGGAGAGCCTTTTGCTAATATAACAATGATAATTTCTTTTTTTTAAAAAAACAAATTAAGTATGTGATAAAAACTCAGAACCATTTATGGTAATGTTTATTCTTCTTCACTTTTACCTTAACCTTTACTCGACTATTCTAAAGTAAAAATGTAAATCTCTTGTATTGTTTAGCACATATCATTTAACAGTTTGACCGCGAGAATGAGTCATCTGCGGGTCTATAGCCCATGAGGTCTTAAGCCCGAATGGATTATTCAAACTCGTTGTCCATGATACCGAGAGCTGTAATTGTTTTAGTATAAATCTACTAATCATTTAAAAAGGTTGTAAAATTAAATTTATTGATATAATCTTGTGACATTATAGCAAAACGGGGCTCATTATTAGTTTTTTCTACTAGTAGGTTATCACAGTTAGACCTCTAGTAGAGTAGCCAATCAAAATGCAGAATGCGTGTTAGACTGTTAGTAGGTTTATACTAAATTATTTTTTAATTGCGCTGTGAGTGCCTTGGGCAGGCACAGAAAATAATCAAGTCCAATGAAATAATCATCTAACTTCTATTTCTCGTTATTGATAATCGTAAGGGTATGGTGGAGAAATGGCTTATCCAAGTGGAGGAGGTGATGATTGGAAGCTTGAGCAAAGTTACTGAAGAATCGGTGGCGTCTTACATACAGAACCCGCGCGGGAAGTGGGTGCAGGAATGGCCAGGCCAGGTAAGCATGGTTAAGATGCAGTTAAAACCACACTAACTATTTTTAGTCACTTGAAATGTTTATTATATATAGTAAAAAACCTTTTTTTAACTTCATGTTATATTTTTTTGTGAAGGATTATCACAAAAACATAAATTTACCCAACTAAAGCTTCGCGAAAATACAGATGGTATTTTGTGTGCGCTTTGTTCTTGACAAGCTCATAATTGAAGTGAATAAAAAATATATTCCCCGTACGTTTGCAAAACTTGTAACCAAAAAAGGTACTTATGTGGCATGAACGTAAACAGCGCTCAATACTATAATAGGTAGAGCGATAAAGTAAAATAAGAAAGACACAGTAGCAAAATTTAGCTGTCGCTATTCTGAGTTTCACGCCGCAAGGCAATCTTCAGGCAACTGACAGTACAAATTCATTTATTCAAACCCGTGACGACAATATTCAATCACATGACGACATTTTGAAAATATTTCAGATCGTTTATTTAGTAATGTCGTCAAAATGTTCAAAATGTCGTCACGTAATGTAAAGCAGTTGAGTTTTTTTTATGTTTGAATAAATGAATTTGTACTGTCACTTGCCTGTAGATCGCCTTGCGGCGTAAAAGTTAGTGTAGCGACAGCTAAATTTTGCCTCTGTGTCTTTCTTATTATATATATGTATATGTATATCGGACTTGGTATTTTTGTGAAGCTGTACAGTAACATAATATGAACAGCCCGTACAGCTGAAGTAACAAAGCCACATTCAAAAAATGTTTTCTCCTTTGGTATTTGTCACTAATAATGTTGCGAGTATAAGAATAATTCTCAAAAACGAGACCACTGATCTCTCCTAGGGCTAGTGTTACGTTTTAGTTATTATTGTATCTTCGTTAGCTGATTTACTTTCAAGGTTACAATACTGTGAATATGTGAAGCTTTTCACACAAGAAACTAAATAAACCTAAAATATTAGATTACTTCAATTTGTCGAAACATGTTTAACAAGAGCACAATTCGTCTACATGTATTCAGAATTACGATAAATTTAATTATTTGTAGACTTTTTAAATTGACTGTGGAACATGAGGAAAAACTCTCTCAATTAATACTTTTTCT
>JAOTRI020119842.1:0-12257 GCA_028564885.2 Zoanthus sanctaehelenae | reverse complement strand
TACAGGGATCACATACGTAAATAATCAAGGGCTTCAACATGATTTTTGGGGGGGCGATGCCCCCCATCTCATTTTTGGGGGGCGATTCCCCCCCCCCGTGCTGACGCCCCTGAACTCTATAAGAACAACTACGCTGAATTTCGCCCAAAATTAAGAACATTTTTAGAACAAAATCGGGCCGAAGCTCCGGATATCTATGAAAATATTTTACCTTGGCAACACAATGTAAAGCACAAGAAGTCTCACGGTGTTTAATATTTATTCAAAAATGCAAAGCGCATGATTTTGAAATGCCTTGATTGTTTCTACTATGCCTTTTCAGCAAGGATTTGAGAGGTACTAAGCCTGGATTTTAGCAGCCATGGACAGCTGTTTTGGCATTATTGGCCCACATCAGCACTGCTTGTTCTGATATTAGTTTCAACTTAAATTGAATTAAGAAGCTAAAAAATGCAAGAATTCAAGTATTTTTTATAAGAACAACATTATAAGAACAATGACGGGCGGATTGGCGGAAAACTAAAACCGGCAATTCAAGGACAAGCTCAAGGCTGAGACTTGAAAGAAAATGCAAACGTGTACATGTCTAGTTTACAATTTACTGAAACCAGAAGTGTGAGCGAGGACTGTGCTCGAGAGACAAAAAATGAAAATGTTCAGTAATCTTGGATAAATACAGACGAGTTGTTTCGCAATGGCTTGTCTTTTTGCTTTTGAAATTTGAAACCGCACACAGAAATAAAAACAAATTTAAGAGCAAAATGAGGCTAAAGTAGCCAGCCAAAAAATAACCGTGTAATTGCTCCTAGGCGGAGCATCGTTTGAGTTGGTGAACAGAGAAGTAAAATGTTGTTTGTTTTTTTTTTGCGCTCTACTAAAGATGACTTGATCGTATTGCAAATTATGATCAAAATGCTTTTATGGACACGTGACGGAAGGAGCTTGGATTGCCTTTGGGACAAAATTAGTTTTGCGATTGGTCTATTACACCTTGACTTTGTCACGCCTGATTAGACATGATACAACAACGCGTGCGCAATGCCAAGTTTTCCCATGTGGACAAAAAATGCTCACTGCCAATACAGTTAGTCGATGTAGCTGTTTGGCGAGCTGTGTTATCGCCTAAAAATTAATTTCTTTAGCAGCGTTAAGTATGCTTGCATGCAGCGATTTACAAGCCGAAATGACCTCTTTGGGAACCGTCGATGTTGGAATGGAGTCTGTATGCGGTTCCGCTATGGACGTGGGTGGAATAAATTCCCCAAATGAAGTTTCAATGAAGTCCTCACCAAGTGAATCAGTTCAAGACATTGTAAGTATAGGGCAGAGTGAGTGCGAAGATGAAGCAAGCTCAACTCTAGAGCAAGCCCTTGAATCATATGTAAGGTAAGGGGTCATGAAGTGAATCGCTTTCGAAAAAAATATTTCCTGATCTTTTTTTGCCAGCTTTTATTGAGAATTTTTGGGTTTATAGCATCAAGATGTACAGGATTGTTTCATGCCTCAAACGTGTAGGGTAAAAGAGATTGCTCATGAATGTTTACGAGATTTTTAAAAAATATTGCTGGAAATAGAAACATTAAATAACTGAATTACACTTTTGAAGCAAGCACTTAATTGATTTTATGTTATGAAAATATTGATATTCTTGTGCAGATATTACTATGCCCGCAAATGACATTATAATCATTGCACAGTGGACGAAAGTATAAATTGAAATCACGTGTAGCGTTGTTTCTATCCCGGACAGATGCGAAGCCCGTTTTTCGTGCTCAAATCAAACTTAAACCCGCACGTGGCCGTAGCGCCAAAATAGCCATTATTCACACTGCGTCTAGCTGCGCTGTAAATTCAATCCGTTATATATTCGTAAGAATTTTTCTGTAAATTTTTCAACAAGGAATCTCGTTTGATGTTATTTGTTTTGCAAAAAATTTTTTAGATATTTTAAACTTCAGCTAACCAAATACCTTTGCCAATTTTGTAAACTTTTAATTTGAAAATAGAAGTTTGCCTCAAATTTTCGTGTTTTCTGAATTTTCGTTTAATTAGACGAAGAAGCATTGATTTGTACAGAGGCTTCGTCTTTGATGAAAAGAAATGCTAATTAACCATTTTTGTCAGCTGCCTGTGTGTATAGATATTGCAGCTTAATCATGCGTTACATTTTTGTTGATAAATATGCAATATTGAATTGTGTTGAGAAAAACTTAACTTATCTATTTTAACTGGATTTTCGATTTTCAATTAAATCTTCCTACGAATTAAGGCAAAATTGTTGTTAATTACATAAATGTTTTCCTTTCACAAATACTTTTAGATTAACTTGAAATCTGGCAGCAGAAAACAAAAGAGTTGCCACAAGGCGTCATGAAACTAAAATCGATGTTTTTTTGCCTTGTGAACAGATGTAGATTTAACGTAATTACATATACGAACTTCTTTCCTATTAAAAAGTTAATGAAAGCGTACCAGGGCCTAAGTCATCTTAAGTTTTTAGAATACATGATCTACCCTTTAGCTTATAGCTAGTATATCAACCTTGCACTATTTTGATGTCAACAATTTATTAAACCCCGTTTCCTCATTTTAGAAAAACGCGACAGTCACTATTGATTTTATTGACAGTGACTATGTTTCAAAAGTATATGTAGACTTTATGTTTATATGGCGTTTAACTTTTTGGAAAGACTTATATTTTGAAGTACGATTTACTGACGATTTTTAATACATATCTAAAGTCACGGAACCCCGTCAAAAACGTTGCTAATTGTAACTAATTGCAGTTCGGTTGTTTTTAATGATCTAGTGTATTTCACCCCAAAACTTTTAAATATTGTTTTTTCCCCATTCTTTGCTTTTTTATACAACACGGAATTTCTTTTAAAAGGGTTTTCTAATCGTAATACATATTTCATTATAAGTTTCATTATTACATATTTCATTATAAGTTTCACACACCACTCACTAGCTAACGAAATGAAATACGCAAATAAAATTTTCTTTAAAACCCAGACAATAATAAATATTTACTCAAAAGACTTTTATCATAAAAGCTGTTATAATTCCATTGTTTTAACATGTGGTGTAGTGTAAAATATGGCGTGGGAATTTGTAGAGTTTTTGTTTTAAAATCCACGTTTCCAATATTGGATATCAAGACAGTAGAGAGTCGTTTAATATGTCAATTATTTTGCTTTCATCTTTGTTTAGATTTGTGATATGGTGCTCCTGGTTTTTTAAGTTTTGTTCTAACACTCAATTGCGAGAGATAAGAAGTTAATTATTAAAATATCTTTGCTAAAATATTTTGAGAAATATAAGTTCAATTTGGAGTAAGTAATTATATATATAAGTGGGGTAGGTTAAAGACAGTAATATTATAATTACGGAAAATACTTGAGAAAATATAAATAATATAATTATATTTTTCATCAAAAATCCCCTTATTGAGCATGTTTGGTAAACGGAGAAATTTAATAAGAAAAAATGTCAAATTTTTATAATATTCTAAAAATTATAGTTTTTCCAAATGACTTACAGTAATTTAATTAGTGAGTCCATATTTTCATTATACATTTCAAAACATTGATTGACATTGCCTTTGTTTTCTATAGTTTTGACTTTTATAAGGCTGGTTTTGTGAAGGCCTTTTAGTATAAGAGCAAAATACAAACATTGAAATAAAACAGGCCATGAAAATTGTAAAATGTTTAGGTGATACGTAGGTATGCTTTTGTGGAATCTCATGGCTGTTCTAGGGGAAAATAATGGATATTAAATTTTGTTTTCAGTAAAGGTGTGCAAGATAAACTTAAAAGGATCTTGGTAAGACAGAACTCCTGATTTATTTCAGATTTATTTAATAATTATTGATCTCAAATCAAGGTTATTGTTAAATTTTAGATTTAATTACAATGCTGATTTACTTCTCATTAACATTTCACAATTAGAAAGCATATGCATGTTACTACTAATGTTAATAAATTATGATACTTTATGTTGTTTACTAATTATCTGTTTTGCAATTGTGTATCAAACATAGAAAAAATATCAATCAGAGCATTTTTGAACTCCAACATTGAACAGTTCTCATTTGTGAAAAATGTCATCACTCTAGGATTAATAATAAGAAAAGTTAAGAAGGAGGGGTAAGTCCACCATTTATGCCAGGCTGTGTCACACCTGGGCAATGGATAATCCTCAGAACACACATTACTTTGAGTTTTGAATTATAAACTAAATATATTTTTACAGAGTTTTTTTCATTTGAATGTTTATGGGAGTACACCCCTGATTTCATTCACCAAGACCAAGTTTTAACAGTTATTTTAGTACACTCAAGCCAGTACTCTGCAATATATATCACATATCATCATCAATGTACTTATTTTAATACTAATTTTTGTACCACAGGAAGAGGTCCAGAAACTTACTGACACAGAGAAATTGTTACTGTATCTTCGTCTACCAGGCGAAACACTTTCTGATGCTAATGAAAATTCAGAACAGTAAGGAAATGTTTCTTAAAATAAAAATTTAAACTCCTTTGGACAGCATTGTATTTTTTTCTATCATTAGAGTAACTGTTGTAATAAGTTTTCTTCAACTGGCAAATTTTTTTTTATGTTATTCAAATATTTTGCCTATTAATAAGGCTACAATGCATGATTGAAAAATTGGTTGATTAAATTATTTATGAATTAATGATTTATAATTAATTTTTATTTTCAGGGTCCATGCATTACCAATTTCTACTACTCGTGCTGAACAGACACAGGCTTTTCATTGGTATGTATACCAGAAATCTGACTATATCAAGCTACGTCAGGACAGATATTTTCACTTTTACTCTAAACTAATGTAAACATCCAAGGAGAGCTTGAATTTTCCCTTGTATGTTCAGCAGATCTGTAGAGATTTGGAATGGGTTACAATTAGCTGTTCTTTTTACTTAACAGTTGCAACCTAGCTTTTATGCTTGAAATGTTTAATTTTAATAGATATTTTTGAATCAGTTTCATAAAATTTGTTAATCTATTTTATTTTGCACTTGATTGCAATTTCTCAATTTTTACAACTTGTTTGTAAAACTTTAATCATATTTAAGGATCCGCTGTCATTTGGAGGAGTGCAACAACAGCTCAACATTACCAAAACATGAAGTGTATGATGAGTACAAGTATGTATTAACTTGCTTTTTTATTTATTTGCATGATTTACAGATCATTATTACATTTTCTCATAGGTATATTTTATGGATGCTAGAGTAAAATTTAACAAATGTCTTCGATCAATTGTGGTCATCATCACTGAGACTGTAAGAAACTCAAATGCAGTCAGAGAACATTACGTAGTTGGAGTTTGGAGAAATATAATAAATTTTGCAAATTTGGAGAAATTAAGTTATTCCTTTTGAAATTTTAAGAAATTAAGTTATTCCTGTATCAATTTTTCACACAAAATGTGAAAGCTACTGTATTTTGAGGTTTGTGTTTTTGCTGCTGATAATGGTGATTAGTAAATTAAAACCTTTTAACCCTTTCAGTCCCAGTGAGTTATCAACATCCAACTTCTCTTTACATAACACACACAAAATGAAACATTTGCTAATGAGAAATTGATAATTGATCAAACAAAGTAAACCACATAAGATAAAAAGTGAAATTCTCCCAAACTTGACCAATACAAAGTATGGGAACAAGTTGGGAGAATTGAGCTATACAACTGGGACTGAAAGGGTTAATGAGCTTGTGGTAACTATGTATGATGATTGCATATTATTAAGGCAGCCCTTTCAATAAATTTAAAAGTAGGAGACCATGAATGGAGAAGTAGCCAGCCACCAATTAACACCTGTACAGTACAATTTGAAAGATTCTCCACATAATAACATTTTGCAAGGCGTGAAAGTAGCCAACCACGGTTTGAGATTTTTTCCCAAGTAGCCGACAGCTATCGTCGGCTATCGGCGTTTATTGAAAGGACTGTTAAGGTGATAACATTGGTGGTGTTGGTGGTCATTATGAAGATAAGAAGTTAGTGAATGTTATTTGGTGGTGATAATGATGATGGTTTTGGTGGTAATACAAATGAATACTAACTAAACTAAAGATGGAGTTTGGTGATTATGGTGGTGATAATGATTCCATTGTGTTGGTGATTATATAGAGGTACAATGGTGGTAATGAAAGTGACAACAAATGATGATAAAGTGGACGTAATAATAATAGTTTGGGTGACAATAGTAATGATGATAATTGTTCCAGGTGATGGTGTTGGTCAGGTGATGTCGGTTATGATGTGTGATGGTGGTGGTGATTATGATGCTGGTATGGTGATGGTGATGATGTTGGTGTTGACCATGTTATTAGTGATAATTATGACAGTAAGGGTGTTGATGATAATGATTGTGGTAAAGATTATTGAGATATATGTCCTGGTGGGGATGATGGAAATGGTGGTGTTGATAAAGACAACAACTGATGATAAAGGTGATATTGATATTGGTGATGGGGATGTAATAATAAATATTGTGGTATTAATAATAATGATTATGATGATGATGATTGTCATGGTGATGGTGGTGGTAAGGTGATGTTGGTTATGATTGTAGTTGTGGTAATGATGATGGTGATAGTGATTCTGCTGGTACAGTGATGGTGATGATGGTGGTGTTGACCATGTTAGTGATAATTATGATAGTGGTGTGGTGGTAATAAGGATTGTGATAAAGATTGTGGAGATATACGTGGTGGTGGTGATGATGGGAGTGGTGGTATTGGGAATGTCATCAAATGATAATAACTAATGTTTGTGGTGATAGTAGTAATGATAATGATGGTGATTGTTGTGGTGATAATAATGATGGTGGTGATTATGAAATTGAAGTGGCAGTGACGATACCTATAATGACGATTGTAACAGTGTTGTTGTGGTTATGATTGGTTATGATTGGTGATAATTATGAATATGATAATGCTTTTTTTTTGGTGTCTCTATTTCATGTTTATCTGTTTCAACTGCAGAGCTTACTGTGAAAGCATGAATGCAGCTCGAACACTTAGTGCACCAGATTTTGGGAAAATCATCAAATGCGTTTTTCCTCGCGTGAAGGCAAGGAGACTGGGCACCAGAGGCAATTCTAAATATTGTTATAGTGGAATTCAGAGAAAGTTGAATGTCAAACCGCCATCGCTGCCATCTTTACAAGTTCCATCACCAAGTGACAAAGACAAGGCAAGTAGAATTTCACTTTTCTTGAAAATTTTAGGTTACTACATTCCTTTAAGTTTACATATAAAAAGATTCTAAACCTGACTTAGTTGTTCATGATTTCACCTTACAGTACTTACTGGGTTTTGTAACTTGGTTGGACTTTCTTTCAAAACTTTTTGTTTCATCTGCTGAAACAATTTCAAATCCAAAATCACACTGTATGCAAATATTTTAACCATTTGAAAAAGTTGTCATCTTTTATAAATGATTATTGTTGGTAGGAAGTACTAACATTTTAATTACACAGGCAGCAGTCTTCATCAGTCAAAGTATTACTTTTTTTTACTTGTTTTCCTAATATATTTACACTACCACACAGAGTGTCAGCGTTTCTGCAGTGCCAATCTTACTACATTTTTATTCCAGGCAGCTGTGAATCAGTCATCAGTTAGTGGAGCTGATAAAATCGAGGAAGATCAAACTCTGTCAGCAGCATGTATTTTGGTGTGTGAATGGGCCAACAAGTTGCTTGGAAGAGTGTTTACAACACTAATTGAACTAGCGCGCTTTCTAGTAGGCGGTAGCTATGTTTCCAGTAAGTCCATGGCTGCGTTTGTTGTGATGTCAAGCAATGACAATGGGACACAACAGTTAAGCCACTGTACACTTATGCCATTCATGCAGGTAACATATCCCTTTGTTTTCTCTTTTACATGTTTTTTCCTGGAAATACTATAAATTGGAGTAATTGCGTGAATTGTATGTAACATTTGTGCTTTTTGTAATCATCACTGTACAGCAAAAATATAAAGAAGCTGACGTTGCACTAATGAGTACTGGATTTATTATGATATGCTCTGAACTTGAGCTTCTTAATTAGACCACAAAAAAAATAACGAAAAAAAATTACACTTTGTCTAAATTACTGCAATAAATAATTTAAGCGCGAGACAAGAGTTTGACGCCAAGGTGAAAATATTTTACATTTTCTTGCATTAAAAAATCGTAATCTTTGACCTTGACTTTGACCTTTTGATGTTTCAAAATGCGGCCTATTTTCTCGGAAACGCCCTGTGTAGTGCTGCCGTATGTACAGGGCGTTTCCGAGAAAATAGGTCGCATTTTGAAACATCAAAAGGTCAAAGTAGCTTACAAACCGCAGCTAACCATCAATAGCCTTTTTCCGCGCCCCAAAGAGCTAGACGATTCTGACCTCAATAAATCAGGCACAGTGTACAAAATCAATTGCACACAGTGCAATTTTGTGTACTTTGGCCATACAGGAAGATCATTAAACATCCGAATTGCAGAGCACAAAAAGGCTGTGGCAAATTTTGACCAAAATTCGAAAGTTGCAAATCATGTCCATCGTTTCAACCACAGCATATGGATTTTATAAACGTCAAGATTGTTGGCTTTGAAGCGAATTACCATCAGAGACTTTTTCTCGAAGCCTGGTTTTCAACTTTGGACCCGAACTTTGGAAACGACCATATTGTACTTCCGGAAGCCTACAAAGTCTCAGCGCGAGCATAAACACAAGCATGGTCACGCGTGAAAGCTTCGCGCAACGTTAATTTAAAATATTTGGCGTATGACAACAAAAAAATTTTTGTTATCATATCACTGATGAAGGCAGAACTTAACTGCCATTAACGATGGTGCAAACTTCTCATTGCTAGTAATATATCGTTTCTCAAAGTTATTTGTACAAACTAGTAAGTTAAAGTTTCAAATATTGTGTATTATTTAGGTAAAGCAGGGAGATGGGGATCTCGTTGTTACGCAGAAGAGACGTCAAACGCACCAACAGCTGCAAAACAAAATACATCAACGACAACACCGGCAACATGTTCAACAAACTAACAGCAATAGTGTGGTGCCACAGTCACCTGTCGCCTTGGTAACACAGCCACATACAGTTATGGCGTATTCACAATCTAAACCACAGGTTCGAAATATGTCTGGTAGTTAATAAATACTTTTCATCATACAAGTATAGAGTTTGACAGAATGGTAGAAATTTTGACGATTCTTGTAACTAACAAGTATTAACGTGTATCTATATTAATTAGATATATATCGATGAAGAAAAAGATCTAACGGATATGGTCAGTTGCTTAAAGATGCGATTTAAAGTAATTTCTTAGGATCGTTGTAATGCTACGGCTGTTAGTAATTTGTAGTTCTTCAACGGTTTAAAATATTATCAGACTCCTTTCTTAGTTTTTAGCTTTTTCCCTTAGTTAGTCCGACTTAATGATATAAGAGCTGCAATTCTTGTTTGTTTAAAACATATGATTGCTTTCGGCACCTTATTTGCCGCTACAAATTCATTTTGTAATTCCATTTTTCATTATATTTTCAACTAATTGGAGATTTCAAGTCGCTTATGAAAAGATACATCAGCGAGGCGTTTAAACCTGCTCTTCGTTGTGACAAGAGGTTCGTTTTGAAACATCTGCAATACAGTAAACGTTAACCAATGTTGTGTTTAAAACCAGAAAAATTATTTTTCATTCAACGTTTGAGTTCGTAATGTTTTTATCATAAATTCCTTTTCCTTTTTGTTCTCGCAGTGAAAAATGTTTCCGATATCTTCCTCTCTCTTATCAGGTACCTCATCAGCAAGTTCAGCACAGCCCTGTTCATAAACAGCCTTTTCACATCCAGCCTAAGCCACTCCCGTCCCCACTACAAAGCCCCCCGCCCCAGGTGGGAGGGTTTTATCAACAACAGCCAGTGCACCCGCCAACGCCAACCAACGGCTACAAAATGCGTCCCCTTACCCCTTCCCTTAGATCGCCAACGTCACAACAACAGAATGTACCCCAGACACCCACACAGTTCCAGACCTCTCCAAAGTTTAACCCATCCAATGGGCACCAAAATAGACCAGTAACACCCAGCTCTTCTGCCAGACTCACACCCAACGCAAGCGAGACAACGAGGTTCCTGTTTACGCCTATTACAAATGCTTCTCAGGTGAGATATTATGGTTTAGTGCGTATCATTGCTCACAATCTGCGTCATAACAGCTTTAAATGGCGAATGAACACAAACATAAGTTGTCTGAGTTAAAGAATTGGAGTTTCTGACAAGATATCGCGAATAGCTGGTTACCAAAACAGTTCATTCATGAGTAATTGAGTTTTTTAGAATCTCCATTGTATTACGCGAATAGTCTAATATATTCAGATAGGTTCTTCATTTGTTATTTTAGAAAACCTCGTTTTATAATTTCCTTTTCAGAAACTGCGACCTTTGGCAAGTAGTGCAAACAAAATTCTCATTTTAACATACCAACTTTGAATAAATTTCTTATTTCTTCCTCAAAAATCAAGAAAATTTTGTATTACCAGTTTGAATTCTTGCTTGACATGTATCAAGATGAAAAATAGCCGCTGACCTATATAACATGTTATTGCTTACAGTCGCTGACAGAAGCCAAATAGTTACTATGACGTAAAGGAAATTAAGTAGCTTATGAAATTTGTTATTATTTTCAGTGATTATAGGTAGAACTGGTGATATAATCAATTCTAAAATTCAAATGTTTGATCATAGCCGTAAAGAATAAGGCATAAAGCTGGCCATGTAAGCGTTGAACCTTCTTCATAACATTCATTAACACATGTAATTAATGAGAAATTCTCATCGTTAGATTTATGATTTTTACTTCGTGTAGAGGAGGTTTTTGAGCCAATCAAAAGAAAGATAAAGCTTACCTCAACGTCATTTCGGCCAATCACAAACCTTGTTAAAGTCTGTGTCCTCTACACGAGGTGATACTAATACCCAGATTTATGCTTGTCAGCCTAGACGAGAACAAAACTTTGTGACATTCTTTTATTTTTCAAGTTTATTTTTCTAATTGTCTTGCTTTATTACCGAAAGAATCATGTAGATCACCGAACGTCAAGGGGAATCAGCCCCCCAACTTTGCGACCAATGGCGACACATCCTAATCAAGTAGTTAACAGTGATTGGATGTGTCCCGCTACACAGCAAAACTCTAGTGCCAATGATGTCCCTGTTTCGCCGAGCAAGCAACCTCGCCTCATTGGACAGGTCGCGCCAACTACTCCTACCAGACGGCCGAGCTCGTTCCCATACCCTTTGCCGTCCCCACGAACTCCACAGCGTTTAAGCCAAGGCTCTTTTGTGACATCTCCTCCTATTTTGTCACCTCCGGGATGCAATCGAGCAGTAGTCTCGCCCAGTATTGCGCCATCTAAAAATCAGAGCTTTGTATCTCCCCGATTGATTCAGCAGGAGTCAATACACGGACAGCCACCCCCACAGTCACCATTTTCTCAGGACTCAGTTCAGGATTTTGTACATCCAAGTATAAAAGATGGGTAAGCATCAAAGATACTTTGATTTGAGTGCCATTGCATGTAAACTAATTTCAAACGGTCATTGTCAACAAGTTTTCTTTCTTCTTATTTGGTATCAAGAGAAAATAAGGGGACAGAGAGGGACACTCAAGGGGTTGGCTGGGATATGTCAATTCCAGTAAACTTATTTATAGTTTTAGACTATTTCCTCAGACGTTCGCATAAGTTTCTCGAACTAATGTTAGAGCAAACTAGATGCGTACAGGCGTTTACTCCGGCTACCTGATGGCAAAAGAAAAATTACATATCTAACAGCAAATTACAAGAAAAAAAATCCTACTATCAGTGAATTTCTAAATGAAATGAAACATTATGAAGTCATTGAACGAGAATTTTTACCAGAAAATGAATTCTATTGTAAATGGGAACCGTTGTAAACGCAAAGGCAACAGTGATTTTATGAGAACAAAAATGCATGTATAATAGACAGTATGATATGCGGAAACTGAATATAAAACAGATATGTAAATAAGAAGTTTTTTTTCTTACATATATAAAAATTAGAGTTAGTTTTATATTTTTATTTAAATGTAAAAAATAATGTGTAAGTAAAATTTTAAAAAAAAATTACTTTGGCATTTTAGAACCTCAGAAATGCAAGCAATCATTCAATGTCTAAAAAATATTCATGAAAACCTC
>JAOTRI020119831.1:0-12257 GCA_028564885.2 Zoanthus sanctaehelenae | reverse complement strand
AGATTAAAAGTGAAATTCTCTCAAACTTGTTCAGTGAAAAGTATGGACTCAAGTTGGGAGAACTTAATATTCCAACTGGGAGTGAAAGGGTTAATATTGATTATTTTCAATTGATTAACATGGATTATATATAATTTATACAACAAATTAAGCATTTTTCTACATACGTATTTTCTACTCTTCAAGTATTTGCACCGTCTAAAGCGGGCATCCACGCTACTTTAGTAGCGAGTATTCACATGAAATCTACTATTAGAGATAAACGTGGACCAACAACGAACCAGCAACATCCGGACGGCTCTTTTAGATTCTTTTTACTTCCTAAAGGAGTAGTTTAGCATCGAAAGAATATTCCATTGACAGCGATTACGAAATAACGCAAATTTACAGTGAACGTTTATCACGCAACTCCTTCAAGCTGAACTCTGACATACGTATAACAGATAGTTTCCTTTCATTTTACAAACTATACTAAGTTTTAGTGAAACTAGCGTTTAGGAATAGGGGAACTTTTCTGAAAGCAAATGTTTTTCTCTCAGTTTGTCTATCATGCGGAGTTTTAGAAATCACAGGTCGTCCAGCGAACAGTTCGTTACAACTTAACCAGAAGCCATAACAATAATAATTTTAAAATTTATATGGCGCTTTTTCCGAAGTCGATCAAAAGCGCTTTACAATATAATAATTAAAATGAGTAAAATAGATAGAATTAATTAAAATAGGAACAAATTGAATAATCAACTAATTATAAAGTTATACATTAAAAAGAAAGTTCTTTTAAAATCATTTTTTTAAAAATTCATTAAGGGATGTAGCGTTCCTTATATCAGTAGGCAGTTTGTTCCACAGTGACGGGGCAGCAGAAGCAAAGCAGCGAGCGCTAAATGTAGACAGTAATTTCCGTTGCGGATATTGTAAAAGTGTACTATTATTAGAACGGAGACTGTAGGAAGTTTTAGGTTTGACAGTAATAAGTTCACTGATGTAGGGAGGACAGAGTCTATGAATAGACTTGAAGGTGAGAAGCAGAATCTTAAATTGGATTCGTTTAACCACAGACAGCCAGTGAAGTTGTCGTAGTGCTGGAGTTACATGGCAGAATTTATTAAGGTCTAGAACAAGACGAGCTGCAACTTTGAAATTTGACGTTGTGGGAAGCCAGAAACTGTTACAGTAATCCAGCCGAGAAGTGATAAACGCATGAATAAGAGTCGATAAACAGTCTTGAGATAGGTAATTTCTGATTTTCCCTAAGTTAAGTAGATAATAGAAACCAGATTTGCAGACTTTATTGGTATGAGTTCCCATGGACAATGTAGAATCAAACCAGGCATCAAGATTTCTTATGCAGGAAATGGGTTCTATATCCATTGCTCCAACTTTTAACGGGAGTGACTTAACTTAACTCAGTTGTTGGCGAGTGCCAATCAGAAGAAATTCCGTCTTGTCATCGTTCAGCAAGAGACGATCGCTAATCATCCAGTGCCGAATAACCTTTATACATCTTTCCGTTGCTTGGATGGCATCAATCTGAGATGACAGTTCGTTCTCTGGTCTAAAGCTGAGATACAACTGAGTATCGTCAGCGTAGCAATGTGCATCAGGGAGATGGTGCATGTTCTATGATTTTTTAAAACAACTTAGATGCGTAAATGAGGTAAGGCAATGGACCAAGGCAAGAACCTTGGGGAACACCACATTCAAGATTACAAATTTGAGATAATGTTCCTTGAACTTCAATTCTCTGACTCCGATTCGACAAGTATGACTTAAACCATTGCAGGGGTACTCCGCAAATGCCGATGTCATGCTGTAGCCTTTCAAGTAAAATCTTGTGGTTAACAGTGTCAAATGCTGCGCTTAAGTCTAACGTTACAAGTAAAGTAATGTGCTGCGAGTTCATTGTCAGTAGGATGTCATTCATTACCTTTAAAAGTGCAGTTTCTGTGCTGTACTGTTTTCTATATGCAGACTGGAGAAGAGGATAGATGTTGTTGCTTTCCATATGAAGATGAACCTGTTCGTAAACAGCCTTTTCCGTTAGTTCTGATTGGTCAAGTTTGCTGTTACTACATTTGAGCACGCCACTTTAACAATCCAGCGGTATTTTAATGAATTTAGCATCGAAAGGAGTCTATCGGGTCAAAATGACAAAAAACATGTGGTATGTTACGTAAGGCTGCTTCGCCTATAGCTTCAACGGCATAATAGAGTGCACGTGATCAATCTGTGACGCGTGAAACACTTCGATCACCTTGGATTGAATGAACTTTATAGCGCTGCCGCCTTGTTTGAACAGCAAGTAAAAAGTTAGTCAAATAAACTATGGCAGAAACAATGGCACAGAGACGAATATGTGATTCGTTTCAGTAACAGAAGAATCTTAAGAAAAATAAAGCTGCTGAAAGGATAAATTATTTTCAGTTAGCAATTTATTTTCTTCTTGATATCATTTAATGACAAAATTTAAATATCTTATATTTATTTTGAACGCTTTTTCACTAAACTTTATCTTGTGACTATTTAATGAAAATCATGTAACAATGTACTTGTTGACAATGATTTTGGGGCACAGCATCATGATGGACTCTCGGTATTGCTCTCGCATCAGTACCTCGGGTACGGCTCGCAGAGACAATCGATTATTATGTAATGTAACAATATATTTAAATATAACTCTTGATTGCTGTAGTTCGAGCATATTGGCCTAGCGTGGGACAAGTCTGTCGAACATTACACAGAATACAGACAAGACGGACGCCCAGGCCCCAGTTGTTCAAAAGCGGATCAGCACTAACCCAGGGTTACATGTTTAACCCACGATTTTGTTTCCAATCTTACAATCAGAAATTTTAGCTTTAATTCGGGGATTAACAAGACAAATCCGAAAAAAAATCTAGACAGTATTTATAAATAACCGTTTACCTTCTCTTAAAGAAGAAATTCCTGTTTAAATTTTTGCTTAACCCAGGTTTAAACTTAACAAGCCTTTGAACAACTGGGCCCTGGGGGCTTTGAGAGAAGCCTGAAGGATGTGGCATGTGTAACAAACATTCAAAATAACGTCTGCAGTTATAAAGAAAAGTTGAAAGACACTATATTAACATAGTCACCCTTGACGTTTGTTTTACTAAAATTAGGGGAACTATATTTAAGAATTTAAGATAACAAAAACCCTTACAAGAACGTACATAGAAGGATACACAACACTAAAACTGCACGTGAAACTACAAACCCATGTTCTTATTTTCTTTTGCCTATTTTACCACATCGTTGTGTCAAACCTATACGAAAACCTGAGGAGTACTAAAATTTCCTACAAACTAGCGACAAACAACTTACTTAAGATTTTTTAGGAAAAAATGTCCAAGTCAAAGACTCTCATCTGCTTAACACTACAGAAACAGGACATAAGTGCCGGCTCCATGGGCCACTAGGCTCGAAAAGATTTAGCTTATAATCATAATCACGGAACTAAACACCCAATGGAAGTTTTACTGGATTTTATTGTGATTCAAAGAAAGAAATTCATATTTATTAAAGCCATATAAACTCCCATACATTTACTGTATAATAAAACCAACTGTATATCAACACTAATATAGAGCTTGGGCTTCACAGAATGTCTACAATTTCATAAAAAGATGAATAACAAACCTGGCTAACACTTTGGTTAGTTCTCTCTGGAAGTGGTGAATTTATCATTGTTCCAGAAATCTAGTATAAACGAACATCAAAAGGTGAACTTTAAAATAATTTAATGCTTATATATTATGAACATTTAATATTGAAATTTTTCTAACGAATTTGTGATTGGGAATACATGTTCTTAATTCTAGCAGCTCAAATTGAAGAAAAAACATAATGGAAACAATCGAGGTATTGATTGCATTTTATAATAAAATATTAATGTGAAACACAATGAGACTTCTTCTGTTTAATATTGTATTACTAACTTAATCAATGACTTTTGGTCTCTACGTTAAACATCTTCATGGATATTCAGAGCCCTGGCCTGCGATTATTCATAAATTAGTTTTAGATTTTGGCCAATTTGAGCCTTGATGCTTTTAGAAAGTTGTCATATAAAAGGCGTGTACCATTTTTTAATCACAAATCAATGTCATTGGCAAAGAGGTTGAAATTTGTAAGTTTTAAGAAATGGTTATTACATAATACAAACAAATTGAAGTTCTACATTACAATCAAACTAACCGCTTTCATTTTGTGTCTAACTGCTTGCACTGTCACGTCAAAGGAAACGCCTTCTGTCTAAAATATAATCAGCAACCGCAATTTTAGGTAAACATTCACGATAACCTTCATGAAGACACTTGAACTTCCCGTAAAATACTCTGAAATCACTGTAGCTACCGCAAGTTGCTATGTAGACTATATTTGGTACTGTATGTCTGATGAGGACAGTCACAAAAGTAGCTAAAATGATTTCAGTGTTGTTTAGAAAGGATATATTTGTAAAGGCTACCATACAATAGGATTGAAATCTAAGTGCCTTACCATCACGCTGTTTGTTATCTACTACATTCACTGATCAGCTATTTACTGGTCAATGTAGTAACTAAGGTACAGTGGAACCCCAATACAATGATCCTCGATATATAAATATCTCCGGTATAACAATAAATATGCTATGTCCTGGCAAAAGTTACAGTAAAATGTATGGGACAGGACACCGATATAACGATATTTGATATAACGCACACAGAGCATAAAATCTCCCCCGATAAAACATAATATTCAGTATCAGTACACAGATACAATTTAAACAGAACATTGAATTTAGTATTCATTTTATACAGTTTTATTAATTTTATCATTGTAATGCGCCCTAGATCATTTTATGGATGGGGCGCAATATAAATTGCTAATTATTATTATTATTACCCAACTTCAACTTCAACTTTATTTTATACTTCAACTTTAATTTACAGATGTTGCTGGTTTCGCAGGTAGCATAGCTAATCTAAGCGGGCCAGCGTGTCTACCCAGGAAATAGACATGCCTATGCACTGCCATAAATCTTTTACGGACACACTCAACCTTACTGACATAACAAAAGGGTTTTCCTCTGCAAATGACCTACGCAAAGGGCACTTGGGAAAGTTTAACTAGGGTTGCGAACCCCCCTTTCCCCCCCTCCCTTCGTTTCAAGACGCTTCGCCGCCACTGATATAAGCAATGAAGCTGCCTGCATAAATAAGAACGCCCCAATATGGAAATTATCCCTTAATCTTAAGCAAAACACTGCTAACTGAATCATAACTTAAATCATGACATGTGTAAATGTATTTATCCCTTCATAGGTTTCATTTTGCGTTCTCGTTTGCCATCAATATTAATGGCTATTTCTCATTTTATTTAGTTGTTGTACAACATTTAGGGACCTAGTGAAGTTCCAAGGAGAAAAGAAAATAGGACTCGCGGTCCCTTACAAGGATCTTATTCCCCGAGGGCCTACGGTTTAACGTCCTTATCCAAAAAGTCTTGAAAGTCTAACCATTTGCAGATGTTATAGCAAAGGCAGCACTCTCCCCTCAATTATTTTAAAACCCTGAGTGTTGGTCCAGCTGAGGATCGAACCCCGTGCATCCCGCACAATAGACTGGCATCTTACCAACTAGGCTGTTAACCAGTAAATGGACCATTCTACAAGTCCTAAAAAGTAGCCAAGCTTCTACATAAATTTGAAGCTTAGGGTCACCTCACACAGTTAGAGAAGTGGAAATAATTATCATAAGAAAGAATTTCCACTTCTCTAACTGTGTCAGGTCACCCTAAGCCTCAGTTTCATGTAGAACCTTAATTACCTTTCAGGAACTGTGAAATGGTCTATTGCCTGCAGCAAACACAAATTTCGTATATATAATGTATTAATAATAATTTTTTATTCAATTTTATTTAACTTTTCCAAAAAAGACTTTTTTGTAAAAGTGGAATTTATAAGTGGGGTTTGGATGGATCTAAGAGACCATTCATTATTTATGGGTAGGAAGGGGGGTGGGGCAATGGTTTCTGGGGGGATTTCATTAAAAATTTCCAGCTAAAAGGGAAGGTTATCTCAAAAATAAGAAAGTGAAGAGGAGGGGCCATTCCAAAAAATGTGTGAGGCCGAGCGAATATTCTCTTGTACTTTTGCAGAAATTTCAAATTCTACTTCAAAAAATTGTGCAATTTAATACTATCTGACTTTTTCTTAGTCCTTAGTGTCATCACTATCTCACTGAATATTTTATAGTACTGAAATTTGTATGATTATCTTAAGATCTTAGGTTTGGGGAAGGGGGCATAGTCACTCAAAAATTTAAAGAAAAATTAGAAAGAGTCATGAAAAATCTTTCAGCAGTAATTCAAAACCACCAGAACAATCCTTTACACATTTCTTTCAAAACAATCTATATTATTCACCTTTACTGAATTGGCTAATCCTGAATGTGAAAAACAATATTAATATGTGGAGATGGAGAGTGGGAGTTGGCGAGATTGCTGCCTGAGTAGTTTAAATCTGGCCACCCCCATTTACAGGGATAAACCCACATTAAAATTGCATTGATGATGATTATGACAGGTCACTTGAACAGTAAAAGGAATCCTGTGGTAAGCTCTTGGAGTAAGTAAGTTATTGTGCCAGGGTGCTATTGTATCTTGACTACTGTTCATTGATTAATGTATACTGTATGTGTGATCAGCCAAATGTGCTGGTTTGCCAAATTCATTTACCGCACACCAAAATATCATGTGACATATTGAGCGACTATCATTGGTAGCCTAATAAGAGCATTCTTACGACCATTTAAAAAATAAATGAATGCACCTGCCGAACTTGATAAGATAGAAAATTGATTACAAATTTTCTATTGTTTGTACATCTTACATCCTGATTCCCCAACTATTGCAATAGCTCGCATTTTTTGTTCTACAGCACTATTGGATTAAAGATATTCAATCAAAACGTATGTACAGTATACTTAATATTGTTTTTGGAAATAACATTCTAAAGAAATTTTTCCCCAATTCCAAAATTTTCACAAACCACAATCAACGTCAAACCATGTCCTGGAAATTTTTTTCCTAATTCCAAAATTTTCCAGAGAATTTTCAAGGACAGTCACAAAAAAAACCCTGTAATATGAACTGTCAAAGCAAAAAGAATTTCACACAATTTACTCTGACCTGGAGTTTTGTCTTTGAAATTATGGTAAAGCTGTGATATAAATGTGATGACACTTAGCTTGTCTGGAATGGCAGCTTCTACTACATCAGCAACATCCAAAAGTGTCTGAATTCCAAGATGTCTCTCAGCAACAGATAAAGCCTAGCAAAAAAAAACTATTGATGAGAGCATTTTATAGTTACTAAACACAGACAGCTATGTGTATATTGAAGTCAATTTAAAAATTTGATCAAAACTTTATTTCCAAAAGTTTAAACCAAGAAGTTAAAGCAGATCTATATATTATTCACTTCTACTACTTTCCACTCACATTAATTAAATTTAGAGCACAATTAATTTACCTTTTGTTACTTGGAGTAAATTCTTGTATCTCGTCAGTCTTTTATTTCATGTATTTTGTTCATTATGTAATTATGTTGTGCACATGTGTCTGCATTTTCAATCAATCAATCCAGTTTTGATCCGGTTTTAACCCCATAAACGAGGGTGGCCAGATTTTCCCCACTCTGCCAGAAATCTCTCCCACTACCACTCTCATCTTGCTCGATTCATTGCATCCTCCCTCTTCAAACCAACATTCCTACTCTCCTTCTCCACCTGCAATCTTCATGTCTTCCTCAGTCATCCTCACTTCCTCTTTCCCTTAACTTAAAACTCCAATACCTTCCTCAAAACATAGCCATCATCTCTCCTTAACATATGCCCGTACCATCTCATTCTATTCGCCTTTGCAATCTGAATCACTGTTTTTCAATCCCAACATCTCCATTAGGTCTCCTTCTCTCCACCAGCTTCACACCACACATTGCTCTCACCATCGCTCTCTTGGTTCTTCTCAAAACTGCCATCTCATTCTCCATCAAACACCAGGTTTCACTCCCATATAACATTGCTGCTCTCACACAACTCCGATAAGTCATTCCTTTTATCTGCAGCGAGAACCTTTTTGAGTTCAGCAGTTCTCCACATTCCTTGAACTTCACCCAACCAATTCTCGCTCTTGGCGTTACAGCTGCCTCACAACCACCACTTGGGTTCACTCTATCTCTCAAATAGCAGAAACCTCTCACCGATTTCAACTTTTCACACAACTCCTCCACAGGTCCCACAAATCCATTAACTTGATTGTTGCATCTTCCACACACAAAATTTCTCCCCAATCCCGCGGTCACTCTCTTTGCTTTCGCACATTTACCATGTATCCATTTCCCACATTTCACACACAACACTGAATTTGCCATTATTCGCTTCCCACAAATGCTACATGGATCTATTTTACTTACAGTCTGTTCACCATCTGCACCACCCCCTAACACTTTTGTCTTTTGTCATCCCGAGGTTCACCTTCAGCCCCATGCTCTCCAATGCCTCCTTCCATTTTCAGAACCTCTCTCTCAGTCCCTTCATCGTTTTGCTCGTCAAAACGAAGTCGTCCGCATACAACATTTCACTCATTGAGCCACTTCTCACACTCTCAGTAACCACATCACCCACAAAAACCAATGGTGGCAATGCAGATCCCTGGTGCACACCAACTTTCATCTCAAACTCCTCTAACAACTTATGCCCAACTCTAACTCTGGTTTTCGAACCTTCATACAGACTCATCACTGCTCTCACCAATACATCTGGAACACCTCTCTTCCTCAGTGCCCACTCTACTACCTTTCTCGGAATTCTGTTAAATGCCTTTTCTAAGTCAACAAAGCACATATACAACCTTTTCTATTTCTCAAAATACTTCTTTTGCAACCTTCATGCAACATTGTGCGCAACAAATGTTTTAGGGCCTGTTTACATATGCGCGGTGAAACCGGAAAGTCCGTTGAGGCGAGATGTCGCCTCATTCTTATTTTGCTAATAAAAATGTTACATGAGAAATGGGCTGGCCGGCTCAGTGGGGTACTGCTCTCAACTGTCGTGATCTCGGTATGGCGGGCCAGACATTTCTCATGTAAACACGCCATCCCGGCGAGATAGGATGAAATAATATTAACTGCGCATGCGTCCGTTTATCAGGATTTAATGGAGCCGAAACCAATTGTAGAATTGCACACACTTTGGGCATCCTGCTGATGAACAGTAACTGTTTTGCTTTTTTTTTTCAGTAGCATTATAGTTATGTCTGTTCAGATATCTATCTGATGACGAAAATGCTGAATGGACCTGCACGTGAGCGATTCAAAAACAATAAAAAAAAAACACTTCGTAGTTAATAGAATAATTGCTATCGGAAGTTAGCCCTACTCGAGGCAGGAGCAGTGCGATTATATTTTAATTACGGTACCAAATGCGAATTCTGTCAATATTTCTGATCCAAAAAGTATTTTAGATGGAATAATCAAAAGGTGGAGGATTTAATCAATTGCTTATCAGACTACAAAACGACAATATCTTATCCAGGCGTTAATTTTGATTATGATAGGCCTCGTCTAGAAAAATTGGAAAGAAAGCCTATTTATTTTCAGAAAACCAAACATTTCTACTCATACACAATTAAGACATTATTTTCATCAGATAAATATCAACAAGAGATTCTTCCTTATAAACACGCCAAATTTTATCTCGCCCAAATGCGCCAGCCCGGTTTACCGGGCTCATATAAATAGGTGCTCAAAGGAGGACACACGTTGCAACAAAGTCACGCAACATTTGTTGTGACTGCGCGCCGTGTAACGTTACAACAATCAAAACGACGTCCAACAAGAAATCCAGCGCTTTTGGTGCTACATGGATAAACACACAGGGCAATGCAAAAAAATGTTGCATGATTCTGTTGCGCGGCAGTCCATTTTTTTTAAAAAAGATAAAACTTTTACAAATTAAAGTTAAATGTAGATATTTTAGTCTTTAAGAACTATCTAACAATGCCTCTTTAAACATATAAAAACATTTGATGTCAAGTTTAGTTTGTTAAAGTTTTAGTTTTACAGAAAAACCGAACTGCCGGCCATTTAGTGTTTTGAGTTGCGTGACCAGCTTACGGTCATATAGGCACTGCCTATTATTTAAGCCCTCTGACTCTTCCATAAAAGTTTAAATGTAAAAACGACAGAAATATATGTTAAGATGCCCTCGAAATTTTACTGGAAACTGATGCGTTCTTTATTAATAATAACAATATATAATATTTCCTTATATTTTTAAATGAAAAATGTTCCAATTCATCTAAATGTTTTTCTACCCACTGCATGCTACCTGACCACCACGGCCTAGCGTGATTTATATTCCGAGTTTAAACTATCTTTTCTCAATTTTGAAACATTTTCACTTCTCTTCCAAAAACTTTCCACTTAGTACCACCACCACCCGCCTAACTCTTTATGTGAGTTTCCTAAAAATTTTGATTTATTATGCACCTTGTAGACTACATTGCCGTCAACTAGTTTATTCAAGCGTATCGGAGGTCAAAATATGAAAGTTCTATCAAATATCAAGATGACACTGCGAATAGGAATGTTGCATAAAATGTTTTATTATTACGTCGTATACGAGCGTTGCAAAAAATGTTTTAAAATTTGTTACATCAATTACAGAGGTTGCAAAAAATGTTAACTTGTCGCATAAAATTCGGACGTTGCAAAAAATATTGAATTGCCACATCATATACAGAAGTTGCATAAAATTTGCATCTGGCACATCGAGTACAAACGTTACATAAAATGTGCAACTGGACATTGCATTGTGAAACTATGATGCTGCATTTTGAAACTTAAATATTATTGTGTGCTTAAGATATAAAATTTAAAAACTAAAGTATCACTGGTCAGGTGAATGAAGAATTTTTGGCGGAGATATAACGCCATATTATTATGAGCTAATGGGCTGCCTGTGTTGAAAACTTTGCGACACGTGACAAGATTCACATGACTTTTTACCCATAATGCTTTAATAACTGCCACGCGCGGAAGACGCGACTTCTCTCTATAGCTCTTCTATCGTGCGAAAATGGGTAACGAAACGGTGTTTACGTCAGCACTCAACTTTGTCAATTCTCTCTCTTCCCCAGTTCAGATCTTGCTTATACTTGCTGGTGTGTTTGTGATACGAAAAATTGTTCAATCGCGGGGGAAAAAGGCTCCACCACCGCCAGCCGAAGAGCCGTTTGAACCTTTGAAAAAACGCGATTTTACCTTGAGAGAGCTCAGAATATACGATGGTCTCGTAGATAAAAGGGTTCTCATAGCTGTTAATGGCAAAGTCTTCGATGTCACTCGTGCAAAGGATTTCTACGGTCCAGGTTGGTGATAATATTTTGGGCTTAAGCGTTTAGGACGCTTTTAGGATTCTTGGTACGTAAAGCAATTTTGTGAAAATCTTCGCATGTCGGACAAGATTTAGCCTGCTGTTCTATCCAAGACTATGAATTGTATTACGTGAAAAGTCTGGCTGTAGGTTTTTGAAAAAGAAAATTGATAAGTTAGGGCAATCCATACGGTTTTCTTTTTTCGGATGACGGTTGTAGATTATTAAGTTAAAAGTTAGTCAGGTGGTTGTTATCACCGTTTGTTTTTCATTGCATTTTATAAGTTATTCATTTTTTAAAAAATTACAATTTCTGCGCGCTTTTTGATGTATTTGTTTTTGAAATAGATTTGGAGTATATTTTTTTCTAGTTTGTAAGACTTGATAAGCTTCAAGGACTTCGTCAGTCATTTCGATGAATTTGAATTTGTACATGCTGTGAGTCTTGTTCTGTACATGTCGGCCTCGATATTGTTTACTTTAGTGTTAATGATATAAACGCTTTCTGTTCTTCATTCAAAATCAAAGTTTCATAAAGTTTACATACAATATTTTTAAGTGAGGCAAATAAACATTTCTCAGAATCAGAAATTACTGTATGATTTTGACTGCAGGTTTTTTCTAAACATGAGTGCCTTACCTGTTAGAAGAGTATAATTACCGACCTACCAAAACACACGCCTTGAGCGTATGACACACACCTCAGCACTTTTTCACATGCCCAGTCGTTCCATTCACGCCAACAAGACGACATAGTTTCAAAAAACTAATAATAAATCAAATATTGAACACATACTAATTATCCTGATGCACTTTACTC
>JAOTRI020119830.1:0-22819 GCA_028564885.2 Zoanthus sanctaehelenae | reverse complement strand
AACTGGGGAAGAGGGAGGTTTTTAATATGACACTGAAAAGCCCCTTTGGGGAGTTGTCATTAAGTGTGTATTTTTTTTAAAATATGAACTTGCTGGTGCGATGACAGATAAAGCGCGCATCTGCGCACGCTCGATGTCATTGCATAGATACGCATGCGCAGAGAGGCTATGATGAAAAACTGGTGCACAGTACTCTAAAACTGGTCATACACAAGTGCAATAGAAATTGAGAATATCACTTGATGGAACACTAGCTCGTTTCAGAAAGGTCAGAAAACAGTCTCTTATTAACTTTTGTTAATCATGTCAGAACTGTGGTCATTCCACAGTAAGTTATTTGAGATGTTTAGGCCTTAAATCTTAACTTTCATAACATAATAAAGATCTTTATCATTGATCGATATGGAAATAAAAGACTCTCTGATCCTCTTAAAAGTCAATCTTAAGTTCTTTGCACTTTTTAACGTTAAGCTGGAGCTTGTTACTGTGCGACCAGCAAACGACCGAATACATTATGGCATGGAGTGGATGACGGACGTAGTCCTCAGTTTAGCTAACTAGAACATAGCCGAGTTATAAATCAACAAAATTAAAAAATCGCAGTAGACCGAGTGCAGCTTCCAACTAAAAAAATCCTGCTGGCTTTCGTAGTTAAAACAAGTTCCTTCGCACCGAATGACAGGAATAAATTATACTGGTTACTGGAAAATTCCTATCCCCACCCCCTCAAAAGTCAAATACTAGTCTCATGGCATTTACGACCGTGACTTGAGCCTGTGGTATTGAGTAATTGACTGCCTGCGGTAAATTTTAATCTTAAAAAAAATTCAGTTTTGCAACTTCCTTTGGCTTTGCGGCAAAATTCCCTTTTTGGAAAATTATCAAAGATTCAAACATCTCTTTATTTTTTAGAGTGTTTTTTATGTGTTTTGTGACGAAAGAGATTGCTTTTATAATTTGAAAAGCTAAACAATTCAATCACAATCGTCTGTTTTTAAAAATGTGGCAGAGCAAATTTTTTACTCAAGTGTGCTGATTTCCGGTTTTGCAATTCAAATTTTTAATGAATCTAAGTTGCCAAAGACTATAAAAAGCAGTTGTCATAACTAATTTTTATGCTCATGAAAAATGCTTATGCACACGGACAAATATTGCGGGAAAGTGTTTTATTCTGAAAAATAGCTTCAAACTAGCTTGTCAATCAAATCAAGAAAATTAATCTGCTTGAGGAAGGTCAGTTTGCCATGTGCAAACTGCAAAGGTTAGATAGCTTTTTTAAAAAGAATCAATTTGTAGATGACTTGCAAATTTTAAAATTCGTGGCAAAGTTTCAATGATCATTCTAGTAAAAACCAAATGTGGTATATTGAACTGGCATTTGACGAGCGTGAGTCTTCATGTTAAATGAGCCGATGAGAATTTATGGTAATTGTACGGTAATGTTTAACAGGAATTGAAGAAGCTTTCATACTTTTCCTAAAGTTTAAGGTAATTACTAACTTTTTCTTCAACTTTTGCTGACTGGGGCATTTTCTTGGCTTAATGCATTTTTAAAAAAGGGGGTTTATTTACGACTTTTTAAACGTTTTTATTGTTTACTTTGGTTAAGAACTGTGTTTATACAGAAACATTTTCAACAACTAAGAGAAAACAAGACTAACATAGTTTTAAATAAAAACACTCGAGCTTCGCACCAGTAAAAACATTTTCCTGTTTTAGCCGCAAAGTCTGTAAGTCCTACTTTAGTGGTTTGTGAGCTAAAGATTCACACTGATTCAGTGATTGTCTTGAAAACCGCAAAGTGTATGTATATATACATGGTTCAAGTTTATTGAATACATTTGTTTATCATATAAACAAATTCAATAAGAACATTGAGGATCAAATCACCTTAAAAACGGGAACAAATTAAGAATAATCTGAAACTAGAATGAAAATGTAAAGGGATATGTTATATGTTATAACAATTATGAATCGCAGCAAGAGTAAAATACATTGTGCTCTATTATATACATATATTATTATATCTCCTTCAAAATTTATTCACGGTCACGAACAAATTTTAAAAATGTATTGAGCTAGTGGGTAGGCGTATTTATACATGACAACTAAATCAGGCCATTTCAGTTTAACGTTAAGCCACAAAATGCTAAAAAAAGAACGTTGTTGAGCCTAAGGAAAAATTTACTTGTTGTTTGTTACTTCTTTTAAAGTAAAAATTTTGGAATATTTATCTGACCAAATGGACATCTGTCAAAAGTAATAAACGTTATTGTTTTAAAATGAAAATTGAAGTCGCAAAAAAGGTGAGTGCATTTCGTACATCTATTTACCTATAGCAGAGACGCACAAGACACTGAACACTTCAGAGTTTCCAGAATTTACATAAAATTGCTTAGGGCCGATTTTCTAGATTTGTTCTGCATTTATATTGCGGAACGAATCTACAAATCTTTTCAAAAAGTAAGATTATGTTGGGAACAAGAATAGATAGCAAAAAGAGCTTAATATAAGATGTTTTTGTATGTTTTTATTTCAAAATACACTCTTTTTTATAAGAATGTCGAATTTTTCGACTGTGGCTGAACGTTCTTAAATATTTTCGGTATATCAGCCTCAAATATTCTTAAACATGTTCTTTGAATATTGAGATAATATAAATAATACATGTCCCGTACGTGGTACTGTCGTTCTTGCCAGTTTGTCGCAAGAACTATACCTGAAAACTGCAATGAAAAATCTGTGATGTATAATTGTTATAGATCTGCAAACTTTAATCAAGAAGCCCAAGCAAATTTTTCAATAACACTGTATGAATTATTTCATCACAAATAAATGTTCTTCACCTTTTCTCAGCCTCAGCTTGTTCTTAACATGTTCTTAAATTTTTGGCAATTTTCAGCCTCATGTTCTTATAAAAAAGGTTCTTATAAGAGAAAGAGTGTACATTCTATACTTATAAATGAAAAAGAATAGCCAATACAACGTTGATTTTAAATTTTATAGCACGATATTTCGGCTAGCCATTCTATCCTTCATCAGGTATGGTATAGATTAACTGATGGTTTTATTTATATATACATTATAATGTAGAACGGAAATTACAAAACAGGAATTAAAAAATAACAGAAATTCCAGAATACGAAAATAAATTTTAAAAAAGCCAATTAAAAAAAATTGTGAAATATGATGACAGAGAAGAAGAAAATGACCTCAGATAATAAAAAATAAATAATAAAAAATAACTATTTACTAATATTTATTATCAATAATTATTATTTATTATTTTTTAATTTTTTTTCCTGAGGTCATTTTCTTCTTCTCTGTCATCAATTTTCACATTTTTTTTTAATTAGTTTTTTAAATTCATTTTTGTTTCCGTTATTTTTTAATTCCTGTTTTGTAATTTCCGTTCTGCATTATCTGATCAGCTCTCGAATTCTCCCAAACGTGCGCCTCGGTTTTCATAGCGCTATGAAGGCACAGAAAAAATGTTTTATTTCTGAAATGAAACACCGTGAGAGATCTTGTATTTTATATTGTGTTGCTAAGTTAATTTATATGTTTGAGTAAAGTCTATACGTAAAACATTTTCATAGTCAAGATTGTTCTTATAAATTGTTTTTAGATTTTGGCCAATATTTTATGTAAGTGTCATTGTCAAAGTTGTCCTTGCAAAAAAGTGTATAGATTCGAAACACTAAAAACTATGTAGGTACGAGAGAAATTAGTGATTTCTACAGCGTGTCAGTAATATAAGAAAGCTAGTAAACAATCTTATCAATTATTATTTGTTTCTCTCCTTCAAAATGAATTTTGGCAGTTGTTGAAAAGTATACAAATGTTCTGACTAAAACGTCACGTTTACTCAGTTATAGCGACGCCAACGGTTCAGTAAATTTATTAATTCCCTGTGTTGTAAATATTTAAGTTTGTTATTTTTCAATCACTAAAACATTCTATTACTGCTTTTAAAAGAAATCAAACCCACTTTAATTTGAAGCCAACAAAGATTATATTATTTATGAGCATTTTCATTACTAAATTGTTTCTTTAGAAACACCGACGCAGCTCAAACTAGTTTACCGCTAGTTATTTTTCTACAAAAGTAATTTGATTGTCAAACTCTAGATTAAACTATACAATGATCACAAAAGTAAATTATTGATTGTTTTGAAGAAAAGAATGACAAATGAAAAAGGTTGCACGTATTGTTCTAGAAACATCTTGTTCTAGAAACATCTTGATTGCTGTTGGCATACAGCAATTATGAATCATCCTGTTCACGAGTGACGTTGAACAAAAAAAACAATGAAGTCAAAACAATACTGAAAAAACAAAGAAACATCTACAAGGTTCTTACGCCGAGTTAAACCCTCATTATGTTACCTAAAACAAATGACAAAACGTAGTTGTTGAATAAATCTGGTTTTTCGCATTTAAAAACCTCTTCAATGTTGGGATGTATTAGTTCTGCCAATTACGCGATCTTGTGTTGATTTAAATACCGTTCTTTTGTGTTGATTTGATTGTAAAAAGTGATTTTGAATTGAAATTGTTTGCTAAATATTCAACTGGACTCATGTTTTCTGACGTAGATGTTCTTTTAAGCTGCCCACCCACGTATAAGGCTTATTAAGAATGTTTAGCCTCAGTAAAAAGAAAAGAGTGTAGATATGAATTATGTCATAAAAGAGCATGTAGTTGGAAGGTTTCCTGCACTTTTTCCATAACAAACTTGTGAAAAATATTACATCTACGAAACGGAAAGTTTGAGCGTAAACTTTGAACAATACTATGCAATTCAGATACTTTTTACAGAATGGAGATTTAAATTACAAAAAATCGAAGTATAATAAAAGCAGTGTAAGAAACATTATAGACCAAACCGAAAAGTATCGGTCGATGAGCAACTCGTACTTGGAAAGCATTTTAGGCAGAGGGATGATAAGAGAAGGAGATGTAAAGTGTGTGTCTACACAAGAAATGCCAGTGGGAAATTGAAACAAACAACAACCAATTTCTATTGTGCAAAATGTGATGGTCACCTTTGTGAAAAGCTATGTTTTCAACAGTGGCATACACATTCAACACTAAAATAGGCCTGTTACTAGTACTAGTGTTTTATTTTAGTATGCTAACCCCACTAAATTTCACTTAAACATTGGTGCTTTAAAAATGGTTTCATGAGAATGATTGTCAAACTTTTATTTTCTTGATAAATTTCCTATACATAAAAAGAACTTGTAAATCATGGCTCGCAGGCTTATTCAAAAATTATAAAATTTTCAACAAAAAAATGACTTTATAGTGCTAAATTAATATAAATTTTAGTAGCTTAGGCATTGCTCTTTCAAATGATAGAAAGTGTTTTAGAATATAAGTTGATTTTTTTTGAGAAAATTCAAGCTTGTTGAAAAATTGTTCATTTTATTTTCATCTTTGCATAAATTATGTTAATTTTGTATGATAGCAACAGGAATAAATATCATCTGTTTGTTTTTACCCCTATTATGTGCCTGCACTCTGTAACCTTTCAATTGATATATAACAGTTTAATGTACCTGTAAAAAATGGTAGTAAAATAGTTATTAAAAGCATCATCCCTGAAAAGCCTGTTAATCCAGAAAAAAATTCAGTCTGAAAAGGGTTAATAGTAATGCCTATATATATTCATAAGAGAAATGGCCAGTTATTTATTCGCTTTTTACAAACTGTTGCTATACAGTATTTTTTTATAAGTCATACATATAATACCCGAATTTCAAGAATATTTTTTTTGGAAAAATGCTGAGGCTTAGATTTGTTAAAAATATAACTTAATTTTGCATGTTTGAAAATAACACAACACTTACAGTAATCCTGAATGGCAAAATAAAGCTATATACATGCCGATCTATTACATTTGAAGCTTTCCATACCACAGGGCAATCATTTTTTCGTGACCGGTTATCACAAAACAAAGAATATTCGTAAGAATATTTTCAGCCTGCACGGGCTCCAGAAATTGCCAAAAAAAAAGAATACTCATACAGCCTTGGTCCAATAAAGAAGAATACTCATACAGCCTCGGTCCAAAAAAGAAGAATTCTCATACAGCCTTGGTCCAAAAAAGAAGAATTCTCATACAGCCTTGGTCCAAAAAAATAAAAATTCTCATACAGCCTTGGTCCAAAAAATAAGAATACTCATACAGCCTCGGTCCAAAAACTAGAATAAGAATTCTCATACAGCCTTGGGCCAAAAAAATATTCTTCTTAAATTTCTTATGAAAAAGAAAGAATGTACCAGTTTGAACTCAAATAGTCATATATGTTTCGATGTTTTAAAACGGCAATTTCTAACCATATAAATTTTGTAGAAGTACTATATGAGCAAAGGGTAAAAGACTACTACATTTTATCAAAGTATATTTGTTGCGGAATGGTTTTTACACTAAAAAAGTGCGTATGCGATTAAACTTAAACGAAGCACGTGGTTGAATCAACTGTGATTGAATAGGTTCATTTATCATCAGTTGCCCGTAACGTTGATCATTTAGCTAGAAAACTTGAGACGTAAGTACAACATTTCAATATTTGATTACAAGTATGTTTTAAAAGTCGAGTTTTCCATAAAAAATTATTAGAAATTTAAGGCTAAATGTATGTATTTAAATAAGTTATTGATCATCTTCAGGTCGAACAGTGTACAAAAAACGTTTCTTAAAAACAAACATCACTTGATAAAATAACTTCACATAGTTTATGACACATATTTTAGCCTTATATTTCCAGTAATTTGAAATAAATTAAAAGAAAAGCATTATATTAATGATATGTATTTCAAATCTTGAATATCAATTGAAGAAACAAAAGATTTTAAAAATAAGATTAAGAATGCATTAAAAATAGAATCTTCTGTTTGTTTCGAGGTTTTTGTTTCAGAGGCTGGATGACAGGGCTGTTTGACATACTTTCCCACTTGTTAAGAGTTCACTTCTACTGAAACAAGTTGAAAAAGGAAATAAGATAAAGATTAAGAAAGCATTAAAAATATAAACTTCTGTCCGTTTCGAGGTTTTGATTTCAGAGGCTGCATGACAGGGCTGTTTGACATACTTTTCCATTTGTTAAAAGTTCACTCTACTGAAACCAGTTGAAAAAGGAAGTTCTTTCCAGGAGAGGTCGGACGGATGGTTGCGTAGGTTATCACCTAATTTCTTACTATCATTAAAACCACACATTGAATCCGGAACCGAATAATCTTCTTTGTGGAGAAACGTTATACAAGTATTGTGTGGGTTGAAGCACTTGTCATGAGTGATTGAGAATCAAACTCACTTAATTCAGAGTCCCAATGCAGATGAGTGGGCGAAACTAGGCCATTACTTCAATCTAGTCCAAAGGGACACGTGGGTTTGAGTCCCGCTCAGGGCAAAAACACCTATTTTTTTCGGATGAGTGCGTTGGAAAGAAAAATATTCATTATTTCCGTATTTCCAATGCTGATCAGTGAGTGGGCGAAAATTGGCCATTACTTCAATCTAGTCCAACGCTTTACGTGACTTATTGAAACCGCACTGAGTTAATGAGACATTTTGCCTTAATCATATATCTGTTGAGATCTGAGAATTTGCTATTCACCAAGTTCAGTAGTACTTCCTTCTTACATTGGTTACAAACCAGGCAAAAACATTTGGGTAAAAATTTGACAAAGTTGCAACAATAAAAATGAAAAGAATATAAACTTGTTAGCACAAAACAGTAACTCTCAGAAGATTTTCCTTATGTGATAAATATGTGAATTATACACCGTATAAAAAGAGAAAAAACTTACTAGAAAACTCACTTATCAAGTTTAATTTTTTTCTCTTTTTTATACGGTGTATATAATGTACATATTTATCACTTTATTGTTTCTGTAGAAACACCGATGTTCACAGCTCACACTAGTTTATCGCTAGGTAGTTTTTTTTTCTGATGTGGTTGTCGGCGTCCACCCTGGGAACGAGTTTGAGCAAAAAATGATATGACTATAAAAGCTTTTAAAATATCTAAACTTAACACCGTCTTAATCCTTTTTTAGATATTCAATCTGAGCCCATTGTATTGCCTGCGTTTGCGACACGAATTAAGTAAAAAACTATAAGTGAACAAAAAGGTTCATAGAGTTATTACTTCATGGAAAATGCGTGCGTATACAATTTATATAAACGAGTTGACGAAAGTGTAATAAGAAAACGAACGAGTGCGCGAATGTAATACCTACGAAGCATTTTCCTCGACGTAGAACCATCTCCATGACCTCCTTTTTATCATTATGACGAGGGGTTCTTGTCCGGTTTGTCGCCATAAAAAGTTGGTATTCTTAAGATCCGTCATGTCAAGGAGGTAACACAAGTTAAACCAAGAAGTATAGAGTACCTCGATCTATTATACAACCATCACAATTTATGCGGTTTTGTTATTGGTAAAAATTTGTCAGGCTCAAGTGAAAGACCTGATCTCACTTCCATGTAAGTAAGAGCTACAAATTCAAGTGTGCCTGAGAGACTCCTTGAATTCTATTTGTTTATTTCACGCTCTAACAGGCCGAATAAAGCGCTTTTGATCAATTACTGAAACTTGGCTAAATCACATGTTAAAGGCGTTCAATCTGCAGCAATAACCTTAGATCTATTCATCATTTGTTATGGTGATAACTTTTGATCTACCATCCGTATTATTCCTGGTGTAATTAATCCTAGAGAACTCGGTAGAGAACGCGAAGACGTGAATGCTGCTTAGAATAGTTCTTTCAAATTATTCGAGAAATACCTTTTGGTTTCGATATACTTAACAGAATAGTGTAAGTTGTAATATCTTTTACAAAAAACCAAAATGGAACGCGCGCTGTTATTGGTTAAATAACTATGGTTTATTGTGCCAGTAAACCCACAGTTACTTCATAAAAACAATCAAACATACTTTTCTATGGGTAAACTGCAATAATAAACCACTTGGGATGTTGGGAGAAAACTTGAAAAGTTTGTAAACCCCTCGCCTTTGGTTCAGGATTTACAAACTTTTCAAGTGTTCTCCCAACATCCTGCGTGGTTTATTATGCCGGTAAACTCATAGAAAAGTATGTTTTATTGTTTAACTTACTTTCAATTAGTATCCAGAGACCAAAGGTTTATAACTGATATAAGAATGTTTTTTAAGACTAATGTATCTAAAAGATGGAAATGCAGCGTCACATGTTGTTGATAGTGTTATATTTTACACAGTGACACTGAGAACGTAATTGAAGAGCAATCTTCCCATCCAAGTGGGGTAGTCTGTTGTAGAACTGGATTGATTTTTTTCATATCTGTCCTTGAATGCACCAACTTCATACATGACCCATCTGTTATGACGCATCGCTGGTGATCTCAACTATAATTGAACATAAACGTATACACATTAACCTCCCCTATATAGGCTATAAATTGTTAACTGGTACGCATATGTCTCTAGAATCGAATGTTAATGACTCTGACGCGTCCATCGCGATGTGTGAATATGTTCAGGATTTAGCTTAAATTCATGTTTAAATGCAAATAAATTTCTTCTAATTTAAGAATGCGACCATGAGGGCGAGACTGTAACAAAATGACACACTAAGTTTTAAATTAACAGTTCATATTTACAAACTTTTAAATAATACTGCATTCAAGCACGATCTTCTTCACATCGCTTGACAGTTAAATCAGAGCAAACCATAACAACTAAACTTTCACAACTGAAACGTTAGTAGAACGCTGTCACAACCACGTGTTGTATGTAGCACAATGTATTCTGGTAAAAGGTTGCGCAGTGCACCTGTTTAAATGCAATGCAGCAAAAAGTCGATTTACGGACATCTACAGACAATGGTTGAGGTCTCACTAGGCAGTTTACAATTGTAAAAATTGGTTTACAAAAGTAAAAATAACCCCCGCAGAGTTTAGATTTGTAAAACTTTCGTCATGCAGTCTTTCTCGATCTTGTCTAAAACTACATACGAGTGACCACGGATGACCACGAGTAACCACGGATTACCACGAATGGACCACGAGTGCCTTCGGATGACCACGAGTGACAAAGATGACCACAAGTGAAGAAAATGGAAAAAAAAATTCTTGTTGATTTAATGGCATGTACAAGAGACGGTAGGTTGTGGACTCGACCTCGGTTTCGTGTGCGAATTAAAAGGTTCGACTTTATACGCCATTGCTCAGTTGGTTGGATGTTGTTGTTTATGCTTTGACACGAAAGGTAAGGTTTTGATATATAATCAGAATAACATCGAAAAACCTTACCTGATATAAAATCAGTATAACATTGAAAAACCTTGTACACGCATGCCATTTAATCAGCCAGAATCTTTTCTTTTCTTTTTTCATTTTTTTCACTCGTGGCCATCTTTGTCACTCTTGGTCATCCGTGGTCACTCGTGGTCCATTCGTGGTCACTTGTATGTAGTTTTAGACAAAATCGTTTTTCTCTTGTCTTGTCTCGCTTCACACTTACATAATTACTTTCGTCTGCAGTGTGTAACGTGCAACATGGAGGAAGCTTTGAAACTAGTTTTCTTAACTTTTAGTTTGAATTTGCCATCTCTGCATCGAAGACCTAGCCGATTGCGTTTTTTACTAATAATTCAAAGGATTTATATAGCGCCCTTTTCATATGGATATGATCAAAGGCGCTTTTACAATGATCAGTGCAAGGTTTGACAGTTGAGGGTCTTAGATAGTCCGAGACCCTGAATGGTGGTCCGGTCGGGAATTGAACCCGAGACCTCCCTCACAGCAGACTGGCACCTTACCAACTAGGCTAACCAGGCGGCGGTTGAATAAGTAACTATAAGTAACTATATATGCTACAAATTTGAAAAAGGACGCAACCGGCAAAGTTTGCATTCGTCCTCAGGCGTACTCATTGACTTAATTTTAGAAAATGAATACCATGTTCTAATATTTCCTAATAAAACTAATAGGCCATTTCTGAGTTTTTTTTGAGCCTCTGATTCAAATCGAGTCTAAGTGCGAAACCTTTCATATGAGAATGAGTTCTGTATTCAGCTACATTTTCATGCAAATCAAATTGAGGGCAGCCAAGTTGCGCCTTAACATGTGAGCCGCTCCAGCGGACTTTCTATGACCCTCAATTTTCTGACATCAACCGTATATACTTGTAAACAGGTTTTAAAAAGCCCTGAGCTCGAGAACTTGTATATTATTATTATTATTATTATTATTATTATTATTATTGTTATTATTATTATTGTTATTATTTAGTAGTATACGGATTCATAAAGCCTTTAGACAATACAAGGATTACAAACGTTGATAATTGGCTTATATGTACCACTAAATGTAAACAGATAAATGCATCCCGGACTAAAACGTTACCGGATTCGTCGCGCATCTAAAAACATTTGCCCTAGTTTAAACGGGGTGTAATATCTAATGTCAGCTCCTTGTTTGTAAATGCATGGTTGTAAATGCTGAGCCGAATTATGTTAGGGGCTTTGAAGGAAACCGGTTGTTGAAGCTCGAACTAAAAGTCCTAGCGTAAATCTATAGGATTATTAAAAAGGTACCTTTTTTAAACAAAAATGTTTATATATATATATATATAAAGTAAGGAGTCAAGACGGCAGGGCCGAGAACTCCCGTGAGTGAGGGAGGCTGCGTCGATCACCGTTTTACATCGTACGATTTCCGCTGAAATGACAAAGAATTATTAACGGATGTGCTCAAGGAGGCTTTTTAAAGTATAGATACAATGAAAAAAAAAACCTGCATTTTAAAAATGATTGCAAACACAATAAATCGAGATGCCGTGGTAAGAGGAAAGAAAAGTAATGAATCAAACACAATAGACTGTATTTCATCACATTTCCAAAGGCACAGAAAAATATTTGAATATATGCCTCGCAGTGGAGTATTTTTGACAAAATTCAAGGTGTTTGAAAATATGATGAAGCACTATTTATAGTGTTTGATATATCCTATCAATTGAAACTAAAACTAAATTAATGAGTTGATGAAGAAATAAAATTGTAAAAATAAATTCTAGTTTAGAGCACAGCTTTAAACCATGGTCACAGTTATGATTTTTTTTGTTTTAACTTGATGAAGTATTAATGAGTTTGAAAATTTACTTTCAAAATCATTTTCTATTATTCACCTAACAATGTATTTTATCATATCAAAACTCGTTTTTTTTTGTATATTTTTAATTTTGATGGTTCCGGTAGGGTTCCGGGTTTTACAGAAACCCCTGCACAACGACCTCCAAAGACTACGCTTTTACTCAAGTTGCTCGGATTTCTGTCAAAAGGTGCTCCAAAAATCTTCAAAAGTTACCTAAAATTGCTCATGTTAAAAAACGTTGCTGAAAGGTTGCTCATTTTTAAGACAAAAAGTCAGTTTTTACTAGTAATTAAAGTAAACTCTTTCACATAGTATAACAAATAAAGGAGTCGACAAGACGTTTGTAAAAATAAAATAGAGTACTAAACCCTGAAAGATTCCTTAAACACTGATACGTCATACATTTTTACTTCCGTATATGTTGCAGTAAAGCTCGCTTTGTAATTGGTTCAAAAACAATAGTCTTCAGCTTCAATTGTTTTTTAACCAATTGTAAAGCGAGCTTTACTGCAACATATACGGAAGTGAAAATGTATGACGAATCAGTGTCTAAGGAATCTTTCAGCAAATAATTCTGCCCGGGCAAAAAAAAAATTAACAAGTTGCTAAAAAATATTGCGAAGTGTAACAGTGCCTTTATTTTTTTTAGAAACTTCTTTCGCGGCAGCGTTGGGATACAAGCTGCAAGGAAAATTGCATACGGTAACAGCGCCTTGTAAAAGGCTTCATTTTCCACAATTTGTGCATGACTTACGACCCAAACAATTGTTTTTGAATCGAACAAAGACTTTAAAACAAGAATCAAAATGATACTCAACGAACAACAACAAACATCAACAAAACATTTCACTAAAAGGTTTAACATCGGAGAGATCATCATCTATGCATGCCATATAATGCACTGGCGAAAAAGCATCAGGCAACCAATTCCTACCTATCACTTCTTTATTTCTGTTATCAATAGCGAGGTTTCGAAGTGCTGTAGCAACAGCACGTACAACTGGGTCACAGTCCATTATTAGTAACTCCACCAGGATAGGAAGGCCCTTCTCTTTTCTAACAGCCGACCTAATCAGAATTGCCCACTGAAATACAAACAAAAAAATAACGTTAGTTCTTTGAAATATACCAGCAAATTATATAATTTTAGTGACGTAGTACGATTCGGAGAAGATGCTTTCAGTTAAAACGCTAGAAAAGCGGTGCAGGATCGCCCAACTACATGCAAGAATACAAACTATTTAGCAGAATCACATATCTCCTCGTGTTGAACCCTTGCCAGCCTTCTTCCAGAAAGCTTCAACGACATGTTCTTACTTAATAGTGACACACACATCCCTTGCCGTATTTACTTAGAAAAAAAATGTATATAATCTTAAAATGGCAAAAATAAATTAATGAAAATGAAAATACTTGATACTGTCTCACAATTTTCTGTAAACACCACCACTTTAGAAACGATTTCCTTGCTTGTCTATGATAATGTATGTAGTTACTACCTTACTACATTTTAACACCGGCTATAACGTATAGCTTGTTTTTATATGACTAAATCTACATTTTTATTACCCTATGATACAAACTTTTTTCACTGTTTGAACATTCTTATCAGCATTCAAACTTGCCTACTAAGCCTCGTTCACAATCTTTAAAATCAAGTCAACAGCCGGTTTTCATTTGACAACACAGCGGCCATGTTGGTGTACTATTAACAAAAGAATTTTGATTACTTCTTTTGCTTTATATACCAACATGGCCGCTATGTCAATCGTCTTTTGTATCTCACGATACTGTATGCAAACTAACAATATGTAACCCCACACGAGGCTTGGTGAGTAAATCTGAATAAAAGTACCTCCTGCCAAACAACTCAAAAGTGTTTGTCTGTGACAAGTACGCAACTCTTGAGAAACTACCTTTCTAATCATCTTTTTACTAACAACAACAACAAGAACAATGATTTTATTTACAAATATTTAAGTGCAGGCTACCTGATATGACCATAAGGGCTAATCGAGACCGGTAGCCTTTAGACATTAATATTAAAAATTAGATAAGCTCAGGTCAGGAATATAGATTTTAAGCTACAGTAATAATTGTTTATGGTAATTTTATCAAAAATATATATATATAAAACTAAAGACAATAATACAAATAAACAAAAAAGGAAGGAAGGAAGGAAGCAATGTCACTGACATGTGACATTGCCAAGAAGAACTGGAAGAACACATAAGCCCAGAGACATCGCTTTGAATACTTTTATTTTACGTTTATTAGGGAAATACATGAAATAAACTTTTGCTTTGAGTTGAATTCAAGCTATAGAAATTCTAATTTCTTATATACCCTTGCTGTTCATTAATACAAGCGCTGGAAGCTTTTCACTGAGACTTTCTGATCACTGAAGCTGCAGTTGCGACCGATTCTCTAAAAATGAAATACTCAAAGAGCATGATAACTTTCCATTTTTTCTGATAATTACAACGGGAACAAATCCTCTCTTACCTTTGCCAATGGAAAAAGCCACGGTTGGGTTGTTGAAAGATGGGTTAATTTCAACTTTGGGTTAAGCAAAAATTAAATCAAAAATTTTATCTCTACAAAATTTTACAGTTCTGTAAAAACACTTCTCAGACTTTTTTTAGGACAAAACTTGTTCATTCCAAATATAAGGATTTTGTAGGGTTGAGAACAAAAGCAAGGGTTACAATTTTAATTCTTGGTAACTAGCGTAAATCGGATTTTGAAGATTTGGGCTCAGGTCTATAAAAGTACAGAAGAGATAAAATATGCAACACAATCAACGTAGACAGAATAAATTTAGTCACTTACCCTCCAATTGCTGGCAGTTAAATTGTGTATGGCACCAGATGCGCCCTCAAGTGTCTCTGGATTGGATGACTCAGCTAAGAGAGTCAAATAGGATCGTACGATGTCCGGTTGCCATAGCAACGGTGCACCAAATACAAGGTCCTTTTTCTCAACTGGATTTCGAGAGGTTTTCACATTTTTATTTTTCTTTGCCGACTTTCCCATGCATCCGGGTCTAGCACTAAATTTAGATTCTTTCTCATGTTTTTCAAAGTCTCTAGGTGGATCAGCATCCTTATATTTCTCTCGATCAATCTCTTGTTCCAACCGGAATGACAAGTTTCTCAAAATGCATACTGAGTTCTCCACCGACTGAAATCAAAATCAATTTAAGTTAATTCTTTATGGTACAGGATTTAGGAAGATCTTTTATTCAGAATTAAATTTTAAAGCTACCACATTTGCTATAATTGCAAAGCAACCAGAAGGCAAAATAAATCAAGGTAAACTTTGTTTTTAGAAAAGCGCATCATTTAGACAAGTCCATGTCAAAAATCTTATTATCACTGTTGGTAGAGTAAGAAAATGCAGTTCAAAGCGTTGGCTCCTCTTTACAGAAAAGCTTTTAAGGAAAACACTATTTGGGAAATAGAAAAAGTTAGGCTTGCCACACTGCTGATAGTGTTAATGTATTTTGTTAGTTTCAAAAATTATTCTTCAAAAGGCTATTATTTGTTGTACTTTGTCAAACGAACTTACTACATCGACTTATATAAAATAAGGTTACCTTATTATCAATGTCGTTCTTTCCGAGAGATGCCCGGATGGTCCATACAAAACTGTCTACCAGTCCCTCGCACTCCCTCATCTCTCTACGCGCTTCAATACCAGCAGATGATATGTTGCGAAGAATGCCACTTGCATTGCGGAATATTGCTGACCATTTGACTACAGGTGCAATACCTTCCTCCACCAGTCTCTTTTCCCAGCCAGAGCAAGGAATGATCACGGTTGTTATTAGAACCAATAGACATATTTCTAACACGCGTAACTTGAGTTCCTGTATATAAAAATGCAACAAGAAATAAAATTCAAACAATATGTTAAAGCCAATCCCTCCTGGACTGGAGTGCTAAGGCAGTTAACTTTCACCTAAACTAAAGCAAAAATTCAAACGTTAAAAATTCTTTAAGAATATTGTTCAAATTTCCAAAGAAAAAAACCCTTTAATCCTGCACTTAAACTCGGAAGCAAGAGTATGGGTTAAGCACTTAACCTCAAGTTAAATATTTAAATCTGGGTTTAGTGTTAATTGGATCTTAATAACTAGGACTTCACGATGCAATAAATGTGCTCCAGTTATCGACGTCTTAACACAGAAACTTGAATTGTCTCAATTACTCGTGCCGTTCGGCACTGTGACCAAATTGCCGACCACAAACCGCAAGGCAGCTAAAGCGAACACTGAGATTTGTCGTTAGTCTACTGTATCTGACCATCTATTACAAACACTGCTAAAATATACATACATTCCTTGCTTTATTAAAGTGACGATTCACAAAACAGACAAACCAAGTAACAGTCTGAAAGGCTGAATCAAGATCAAAGCAAAGATGCTTATCAGAGATAGCAAATATGCAAACAAACGTAAAGGGAAACTTGACTTAAAGACACTTATTCAGCCGCGGATGATGATGCAACACTCAACAATGTAGAGAATAGCAATATCATTTTCTATTACTTACATCACAAGATGAAACATTCCATAAGACTCCCAAGATCAGCTCCTTGATCTACAAACCAAATCCCAAAAGGTTAATGCTATTCATTGATATTCTTATTTGATTACATAACTAGTATCAACTATTGACGGTTTTACAGTTTATTTCTGATGTCTTGGCCGCACAGGCCTTCCTAAGTGAGGCTACCGGATATTGCCGGTATAATAAACATATTTGTTCAATGACTTCTGTTTTACTTTGCGAAATGAATACATATGCCTACGATATAGGGCGGCGAGTTGACGAAATTCGGGTCACTTGCAGATTTTAGCTCATTTTAAACATTTTCAGAAACGAAAGCTCATCTTTAAAGCTGTTATCTAAACTTAAAATTGTGTAAAAGTGCACATTATATACGCCGATTTTAAGTTATAAATTGAAAAACAAAATGCCAAATGTATAAGTGTCAGAGCTCTTTCTATTCTACATATAGACTCAACCAAAAAGAGGTATTGTTATTGGGCCAGAAAGTGCATAACTTTATAAAATAATTTTCTGCCTCTTGATAACAATCAAACTATAAAGAAATCATTGCTTCTAACACCACTAAAATGCAAGTTTGCCTGCTTAACATAAGAAAGCATAGCTTTTACCCCATTACACTAAAAAAATCAAAACATCCCTGTATTCCAATGCAAAAACATTTATATTTTAGAATCTAATTAGGCAAAGCCATTAATTTCAAAGTTTTCTCGCTATCTAAATAAAGATTCATTACGACAGTTTAAATCAGAATTCGGATTTATTAGTTAACGATAAAATAGAGTGGGGCACAAACGATATAATAGAGTGGGGCACAAACGATATAATAGAGTGGGGCACAAACGATATAATAGAGTGGGGCACAAACGAATAAAACAAAACTTCAATGACAAAAATTCCAGTTCTTTTCACAAACTTTCTAGATACACAAATTATAAAAAATATCCATTGGTTTGGTGCAGTATTCACTTTTTCCAATACTCACAGATAAAGCGTCAATATGACAAAATAGCATGTTAAGGACTGAAGTCCTCTTGAAAAGCCGCACACTGTTTTTTTCAGTAGTTATATATTAGAAGTTTCGCACTTTTTCTTGACGATGATAGCTCCATTACATTAATTTAGCCTGTTAAAAACACTTTTCTGTGAACATAAGTAGTGTCTGGTTTCTCAGTGCTATACCACTTAACTGGTTTGGCAAAAAGAAAAAAATACGAGCGCATTTTTGGAACCAACCTTAACTATTTAATGTCTTTGGTTGAAATTTTTGTCCGTCAACATAGGTTTAATTAATTTAAACGAAAATTTCTTGTCGTGAACACGAAGTCAATAGAAACCCCAAGAGTCTCAAAACATTATATAAAGTTCTTACAATTTGTTTCTCATTGATGTAAGCAGTGGTACGCACCTCGATCTTCTCTGTTCTTCTAAATAATCTCATTAGAGCTTCGATGCCGTGACATTCAGCAATGGCAATCTAGTGACACAACATACAGTTATATAGTGATACTCATGTTTCTATAACATAAGCTAGTTAACTAGCTAAATCCTAAACTAGACGCTGGTACTCATTTACCTACCCCAGAAGGATGGAAAGCTGAGTTGGTTTATTAGTTATAAACATAAACGTTCAAATCATCAGCAGAACCGGGAATCTTTGAATCATTCACTCTGCTGTGACTTCTGAAACGTTTTAAAAACTTAGATATTTAATTTGTTTACATTAATTTGATTGACTGTTCGGGCGTCCTGTGTATCGCCCACGTGGAACGAGACAGACTATAATAATTTTGTTGTTTTTCCAGAAGTTGAATTCGTGTTTAGCTGTTTGATAAGTTACTTGAAATTCTGTGGACGTTTTGAAAGCTAGTTCGCTGGGTAAAAGCATTCTGGGTTGTGAGTACAATTTTTTCATCGTTGTATTTTAATTTCACTCATAATCTAATTAGGTTTAAATGTTAATTTAGTGAATTTCGCCGCCTGTGCATATGAAGCCAGACCACGATGCAGCTCGCTCAGTGAAATGGAATAGCACAACACACTCAGTTACACAAATATTCGAATCTCGACAAAAAGTTGGGATCGAACTAGGGACCTTTGTGGTTGGAAAGCAGAGAGAGACGGATCTTTTCCAACTACGCAAGCAACATCCGCCCTTCTATCACAAATGAAAATTAATTCTGGTTGGTGAGCAATGCTCTAGAAACAAGGAATGATGCTCTGATCATATTACTTTTTCCTTATTTCTTTCTTTCTCGGATCTGCCTCTGGGTCTTTTATTGCCTGGTTTAATATAACCCTGTGTTAAGCTAACATTCGAGCACAAATTTCTTCTCTAAGAAAAGGTTAACGAATCTCCGAAAAAATTGTTTGGATTTCTCAAGGAAAAAACTTGTTAATCCCAAAATTAAAGCTCAAATCATTCTTTTTAGGATAGGTAACAAAAAATATTGTGGTATAAGGGTAATGCTAGTGGGATGTGGCTATGAAGATAAACAAGTGTAGATAGCACAAATGTGCTAGTAGTTAACATGAAGGCACTATATTGGGCACTATCACCACATCGGTAGTGGGCTTTACCCCTAAATCTACAATAAAAAATAGTGAGCCTCAATGGTTGATTAGTTTATTAAACATCAAACATCCCGCGCTATTCACTTCCATCACTCACCCGCTTAAAAACTGACTGTCTTTTGATTGGTTGCGCACGAGATAGATTGCGGTAAACTAGAAATACTGAAACAATTATCCCCCCATCCCCCTGTGTTGGTGCCTAGCAATAGATATTTGACGAGCAAAGCGGCTCGGTCACAAGACACCTTCATTTCGAAAGAAAATTGTTAATTAGTATATAACACATTGCACAGGCTGATTGGCTCGGTAGGAGGTGTTTAGTAATTAGTATTCACCTCCGAACAGCAGAAGAAAAACAAAATAGTTTCCGGTTTTACTTCAGTTCCAAAATGTCACAAATAAAGTTACTCTTTGGTTCGGTTGGCGGCTCAGAAATTATCTACCAAAATTCACTTCCATTTCAGCAAATAATTGCTTATCATACGTACTGTTACACAAAGCTATCAAATGCATTAATAACACAATTGATTATTTATAATATTTAACAAATACAATAACAGCTTTAGGACGGATTGGCTGACAGTTGGTTAAACAAATATTAAAAACATAATTTCTTCAGAAATAAAAGATAAACTATTCGCTTTAATTCTGTTTGGATTTTCCAATGAAAAAACGTTTTAATTACAAAATCTACAGCGCAATCAGACAACGTTTCGTTGCCCACCCGCAAACATCATCAAGTCAACTGAGTCAAGTCAACTACGTAATAAAACAAAGCTTATGAATTGTGAAATTATAAGATACGATAGGCAAACGGCAAAAATTACGACAACACAAAACGAAACTCAAAAATCATAATGGAAGAAGAAGACTCATAAGAATCCTCTTTAAGAGGGAGGTGAGTCATAATGGAAGAAGAATCAAGGTAAATAGCATTCAAAAACAAAAATACGACTAAAAGTGCAATCAAGTTAATTTTAACAATCTAAAGATGCATTTGTTAATTACAAATCAGCTCTGTAAGGTTGGAAAAAACAACATGGGTTCAAAATTAGACCCTGGGTTAGTGCTAATCGGTTTTGAACTGAGCCCAGGTAGTTTCAATCGAGCTCGACAAGAGAATTACTTATTAGTTAAAAAAAAGTTAATACAATAACTCGATTATCTTTCAAGTTCGATGCAATCTAAATCAAGAGCAACTCAGTAGTTTATCTTCAACATACAATGTAACTAGGAATACAGTTTTCAATTTTCATTATTTGTAAAGGTCCCCGAGAACCGTTATTCTAGGACAACTTCGAACACTAGCTCTATTGTTTAATACAACTTACCTTATTCTCGTCTCTTTCCTTGCTGTAGGACAAGTTTCTAAGGCAGGAGGCCGCTGACCGATGCACCTCCTCTATGTGGTGATCTAGTAGCCGCACAAGAACAGGTATACCACCAAGCTCTCTGAAAAACACAACCATAATTGGCCAGTTTAGAAGCGAGTGACAGGATAGACCGAATTTGGTTTTGCAAACGTTTCTGGGGACGCGAGAGTAGATCGACAGAAAAGTAATATATCGAGATAAAGAGAAAAAAAGGAGACAGAAGACAATATGTTACTGGAGTAAAACTTGAAAAACATAATGAAGACTATGTGTTCGAATAACTCATCCAATAACCACCGTAATATTTTCCTACATCTTTCTCATTCTTATTGTCATTTTAGCTGTCATCATAACTGACTTTCTTTTCCTTCTCCTTCCAATTTTTAATACCCTAATAATTATTTTTATAATTATCATCATCCAATAACATCACGTCACTCTCATCAATATCATTATCAGCCTAAACCCCGTCCTCATTACCTTTATCACTTTCATTACCATCATAATCTTAACAATCATAATAAATCGTCATTATCATCACCTTTATCATCATCATCATCATCATCATCATCGACATTATCAACATTATATGATAATCTTTCTCCAAATCATAATTGTCATTATCTTCATCTCCTTCACCATCATCATCATCGTCGATAGCAACATTATATGATAATTCTCCTCCAAATCACAATCGTCTTTATCATCACCACCTTCATCATCATCGTCGATATCAACATTATATGATAATCCCCCTCCAAATCACAGTCGTCATTATCATCACCACCTTCATCATCATCGTCTTTATCAACATTATATCATAATCCTCCAAATCATAATCGTCACTATCATTGTCACCTTCACCATCATCAGGATCAGTATCATAAACAACCATACACAGGCCTGTGAGTGGCTGTTTTAAAAAAAATCTGAAATTCAATAATGTGTATGAAAATGTGCGTGCGTAGCTGGGTTTTAGCATTTTAAAAGTGCCTACAAATCGGAAATTCACATTTGGGATATTTTGAAAAAATCGGAAATTTCACAGGCCTGTTATACTCTCTCCCTACATTATCCCAATTATCTCTTCATAGCAATTTGGGAGTATTTAGCATTTCATACAATGTCGCTAACATTGTTTTTGCAATAAGCCCTTCAATTATTTTTCTATCTTCTTCAGAACTAAGGTTGTCAAAGAGACTTGAAATCGGTATAGATACTCCGAAAGCAAATAGTATCAATTATTTCATCCATTTTTTTTCTTAAAGTTTTTTTGAAATAACTACTTTTTTGTGATCTCTTCTATTTCCATTCTGCTAAGTATTCAAGTAGTCACTAATGTAACAAACTGACACTGCTTATTGACATTCCTACACTTTTACAAACCTCTCTGGTGTCTGGATCTCATCAAGATCAACCACATCCTCCATAACCTGTTCTCGAGCTTCTTGCCGTGCATTCTCAGCTCTTTCTTCAGCAAGTTTGAGAAAGTAACGAATAACATCCTCAAGTGACACAATATTGACTTGCTGACAGATGAGCTTGTACTGATACAGTCCTTCCTTGGCAACATGGCTGCGACGCAGGTCAACACACAATTCAAGGTATTTAAACAAAATTGGTTCATGAATTTTACTCTGCCATGTTCTGTGTTTCTTGCTTTTGATCACATCATAAAGGACATCCAAAGCTGGCTCCTTTTCACCAACTTTAATGAACTCTGAAATGAAATCAAACAGAAATTGAATCGTGGATTTTTTGAGGTAAAACAAATGATTCTGTATGACAGTTGTCATCAGATAAAGATGAAAATATTTAAATATAGCTCACAAATGGACGAGAAATTAACATTTTGTTTTCTTTACCTCAAGGAACTTTTCACTGGAATCAAACACAATTCTGCCACATAACTCCAATTTACCACTCAGGAGAAATCAGAACAAATAAACCCACAAGATAATGTGAAAAAAATATTTTGATTCCCTTTAATACCTCACCAAGCTCCATATTAAAACATAACTTGCCACAGACCCTTTTCATGCAAATGTGACCTTGATAAATATTCATAAAACGAATAGACCATTTCCGAGTTCTCATGTGCCTCTGTTTGAAAACGAGTCTAAGTGCGAAACCTTGCATATGGAAATGCATTC
>JAOTRI020119820.1:0-12259 GCA_028564885.2 Zoanthus sanctaehelenae | reverse complement strand
TTACATTTTTATTACCATATTGTTTCTTTAGAAACACCGACGCAGCTCAAACTAGCTTACCGCTAGTTATTTTTCTACTTAATATAAGTGGCTTTTAGTTCCCATGTTTATGTAATAAAATAGAAATCGCCGTATCTCGAGCCAGCCTCGTACAAAACTTTACTTTGAATTCAACAAAGTTTATCTACGCCAATTATATTAACAGGTTTTATCAAAAAGTTATCAAAAATTTAAAATTTGTCACAAAGTCTATAATTGTTCATTGCAAAATGTAGTCTAGCATAACATCAAAGTTAAACAATACATATATATAATATTCCAAATTAATTAAAATACACAAATTATTTTAGGTTAGAAAAATATAGAATTGAAATTTTAATGTTTTCTACAACAATAATATCAGTCTTTTTCATTACTTAAAATTTATCCCCTCAAAGCTTAGTTACATCCGTTATTTCTAGGTATCAAGGAGAAAAGAAATTAGTTCGAAATATACAATATTCTGTAAAAAATGACAAGTTTTTGTTGTTTTTGCTAAATTATTCTTAAAAAACAAATATAAACTAACTCCGTTAACTCTAGGAATTGAGAGATATAATTCAAATTTATCAAATATTTCACATGTTATAAATGCTTTTTCAATGGTAATAAATTAAATAAATAATCTTTTTGCATTGAAATCATCTCATATTTTTAGTAACAATTTTACCGATTACTATAGAACAAGAATGAAATAAAAGTTGAAAGTGAAAATGTTAGAATAGGGAGAGGTTGTAACTAAATTCCCCCCACTCACTCAGGACAACTCAACTCCTTCCTTAATGACATCGTATAAAATAAAAAATCAACAATTCTACTCAAGTAAAGAAAACCCGAACTCCAAAATTATTTTTTGATGTATAACGACTACAACTGTTTGATATTTCAGAAATGTGAACATTTTTTAAACCGATTTCTAGGTCCGTGACCTTAGATATAATTTGGAAAAAAGTGCAAGCTTTTGACGAAAAAAGATTCCATTCTTTTTAGCAATTAGTAAACAACTTGTGTAAAAAGATTTTTTAAACAGATTAAATGTCAATATTTTTCGATTTTACTAAAATTTTCAGTGATGAACACAGTGCAAAGTTTACGTTGTGATGTCAGGTGCAACTGTCCTGAGCCCGCGATAAAAGTGCATGCGCCCTACGTAAAGCTTTACTAACCCTTTTTGTAATTTTTTTTATCCAAATATAGATCGCAAATCACTTTAAAATTTATATATTTCAAGTTTCAAACATATGCTCTCCAACATATCAAAAAAATAATTTGGAGTTCAGGTTCCGTTTTATGGGAAGGAAAGCACAAAATAATATAACTTGAACTTGAATTATCAACTTTATCGTATAAAGAAAACAAAGGTTTTTAAATCTCCTCAGTTTTTACGCCATGAAAACTGAGCCATCATAACACAGGCGGGTTGAGCTCCCTTGTAACGAAGGACCTGCGAGGAAAATCCTCAACAAGCTTCTTCCTACTGAAAATTAGCGTACAGATCAAAGGAGTCCAGGTATTCTTGCAAGGTAGTGTAGCAGAATTCGTACTGCTCCTGAAAAAAGAAAATTTTAGTCAATAAATATATATCTAAATTACATTCCTCACTTGCCTTTCGCCAAAAACACAAATTTAACAAGGTACAATTTAAAGTTAAACAAAGTTTTTGAACAGCATTTTTTACTCTGTTCTCTACCTTATTTTCTACCGAAGAATGAATATAAAACAACTATTATGCTACTTTATTCTTCGCTGTATCAATTAACTCGCTCTCGCTTTTAATTCCCTTTTAGCAAAAAATAAACAAAAAACAGGTGACAATTTTGAAAGCTTTTTCAAAGTGGCCGAGTTTTGAAGCACTTTCAAACAGATTACATTTTTTATAAACCAACTTTTGCAAACAGGCTGCTCTCTTTCATTTTTTTTCGTTCGCTTGTCGTGATATAATGAGCATGCCCGCTATAGTCCATTAGTAACTATTGGGAAATGACTTCCTTGTACAACCACATAACCGCTCAAAACAGCAACACACATTCATTTATAACAAAAAACTTGACGTTTACTGAGGAACAACACAAAAAATTCGCTCCAGTATATTACTATTAGTACTTTTTAATTATTTAAAGGTCGCATAATGCAGAAAAAGATTCGAAAAGATTTGAAAACAGAAACATAGTTTCATATTATACAATTTCCTTTTAGAGTTGTAAAAAGTATAATGAAGGTAAATCCGTGTCGAAGAACTCATTTTAATGAAGTTTCTGATGGTCTCAAAAGCAATTTTGAAAGAGATTCGCCAACTTATTCTTTGCAGCAACGTTCACAACATGAAGTTATTACTAAACCTTTATTACTAATAAACAACAGCCTGGATTTTGGCTTCTCGGCATCCCAATTGCTTAATTCAATTGTATATAAATCACAGTCACTTTCCATTAGAGAAGAGTCAATATGTCTGATTTTGAAAGTAGCCAGCCCTTTCAATAAATTTAAAAGTAGGAGACCATGAATGGAGAAGTAGCCAGCCACCGATTAACTTCTGTCCAGTAGAATTCAGAAGATTCCCCTCATATTAACATTTCGCAAGGCATGAAAGTAGCCGACCACGGTTCGAGATTTTTTCCCAAGTAGCCGACAGCTTTCGTCGGCTGTCGGCACTTATTGAAAGGGCTGACCATAATTAACAAAAAGAAGCTTATACATTCAAACAGCTTAACAGGTTGTTTTATCATTTCTAAGTTCACTAAACACTTACTCAATTCCCTCTCTGAGTTATCTAAAGTCATTACCGGCCAATGCCTCCTAAATGTTTGAGATTCTAATTTTCACAAAATACTGCTTGCTTTGAAAAATCACTATTCTGTCATTGTGTCAAACGTTTTTGTGAAGGGCATTTAAATCGCAATGTTAATATTAGGCTCCGAATAATCTTTGCAAAATAATAAACTGACTAACATTGTCAAAGTCAAACATTTTTTCAGTATCTTATATCTACTTTGATGTTCTATAAATCTGCATAGACTTTTTTCGACAGGAACCGAGTTTATGGAAAACTAACAAAAAGCACTGAAAAGAAGTAGATTAAATAAGGGGCGACCAAAACTGTCAGTACGGTCGCCAATTTGCTGATCTCCTTTTTTGCCATAAGATTGTTTTGAGATGAATTCTTCACCTGCGAGTAAGATTAAAAACGAAAACCGTTCATTGTAAAAAAATAGGGCGACAAATGGCGACTTACAAAATAACAAAGCTTCAAGCATTGAACATGAATAACACTTTTAGCCAGCTTTAGCATTTATTTAGTAAATTATCCTTATACTTAATGTTAATTATTTGGGACAGAATTGCTAGTATCAATATTCATAGTTTTCTTTTATCTGGCCAGTTCTTATTTTTTCATTTATTACATTTTATAACTTTGTGTAGTTTCTTTAGGTGAGATTTACTTCAAAATTGTCTAGCTGAAGGATTTATAACTCGTTTATGCGGAGCAAGTGCTTTTCACAACATTTAGCACAGCTGTTCTGAGGTTGCTCAAGCGGTAAAAATAGACTGCGGGATTAATACAAGCTGTGACAAGAATCATAGTCTCGTTGATTTCCTGAGCCAAATCTCGATTTAACGATGATTTGACGCTGAAACTTTCCCATGTTTTTATCGCTATGAACGGTACATAGCTTAAGAAGTACAAAAAACAAATAGTCGCTAGAGTCCACGAAGAGTGTTTTAGATTTCTTATTTCCCTAGCATTTGGACCATGAAAATGTCCTGCCAGCTGGATCTCCACATGAACTCTTCGCTGATGTTTTTTGACAACGTGGAAAATAACGCAGTATGAAATCAGGTTTATAAATAAACTTGTAACACCAAATATCGAAAGCAGTATCTGGAACATATTCATATATCCTACAAATGGAAGAAGGACAGCAAAACAGCAAACAGTCCATATCGATGCTTCCACAATCAAAATGCGACGATTAGTGACAAACTGCGGATAGCGAAGATGAAGCTTGAGGGCGAGAAGTCTTTCAATGCTTATGGCTGACAGGTTCAAGAATGACACGCCGGATGAAATGTAGCCGGACACAAAAGTTGTCAAGGCAGAAACGCAAAATAAATTTTCCTCAAACTTTACTCTCGCCACTTTGTCCAAGACGAATGCAGGTTGGGTGATCAGTCCACTAAGAAAGTCCGTCATTGCCAGAAAGCAAATCAACAAATTAGGCGGAGTTTGAAGAGAAGATGTTTTGCAAATAGCTATTATTATCAATCCGTTTGCTGTTATAGCCAAAACAGCACTCAAAGAGTTGACAACGCACAGAAGAATAGTTGCATTTTGAATCGTTAGAAAGTCATGGAAATCTATTTTATGAATGTCTAATAAGCACCGTGTGAAGACACGCGCAAGCGAGGTACCGTTCATCGCAAAATTCTTTAAGAAATAACTTATCACCTGGCTTTGTTAATCATTTATGGTCTAATAGGTGAAAAGTGACACCATCGAAAACACTATTGCAGCCATGATACGCCACTGACAAACCATACGCTTCATTTTCGATAAATACATCTGTTGTGGTCCCATGAATTGCAAACACGTCACTCACAATCAGGGAGCCGAATTTAAAAAGAAATTGAAATCAAAAAGTTGTCCATCTGGCTTTATCCATGACACTAGTAAAGGATTTTATTTCTTGTTTTTGTAGTCATATCCTTAGTTCGGCAGATAGGTAATCTAAAAGTTAAAACACTTGATAAAAACAAGGAACGGAGCTATATGTATTTTAGTCGGTTTTTCATTTTTAAAACATTTTTGCAAAAAAGTTGATTATCAAATAATCATTCCAGAATATCATTTTCCAACTGTTGTACTCGATTAAAACGCACCTATAATAAAAATTCTCTTAGAAATAAATGCGCGGCATTCTACAGGCAAAAGATTCAAAGAAAGAGCATTTAAATTACATATCTAATTTCTAATGTTTACTTCCTTTTACAGGTATACTAAACTAAAAAAAAACAATAAAAAAGAAATTACATAAACAGCGTTGTGTATGAGAAAAAATTTAGTTTTAAGGTAAAACCGCTCCTTTTTAGAAGTTCTAGCGCGTTAAGTTTATTCGTCATTTCCTGTAGTTTGGGGATGCAAAACTGGTTGGTTTAAGGCTTAAAAATTAAACTAACTGGCGACCACAACTTTCGCAAAATGACTTTCTTGTCAGACCTTTATTTATATACATTATTTACATAAGTTTTCTGTCGGCCTATTATAATCAAAAGATAAATTCAAAAATCAATCAACAAAGTTTGTTTTCCGCATAAACATTTACAGATGAACATTTCATTAGTATAGTGGAAAGACACTTTCCGCCGGCACTCGTTTAAATCCTCCTGTTAATAGCTCCTCCAGCTACTTAAAAAAAGATTCTATCAACGTTTTACAAAACTTAACAAATTCCTTATTTCCCTCTATTTCTAACGCACTCGTTTTATTCTTAATTCCCGGCAATGAATAGTTACTTTACTTGTACATTAAGATTCTGATAAATGTTTCATTAAACCATGCATGGCGACTTATAATATAGATAGGACCCTACGCGCGCGAAAATCTATGTTTTATCAGAAAAAGCGTGTTTTATTGTTTTTCAGAGCGCGCTATATCATAAAGCAAATAAAGAAGCCTAAACCGTGTTTTAGACTGTGACAAAACACTCCGGCAATTTGAGAACACTCGAGAAATGTAGAAAACACTCGCCTGCGGCTCATGTTTTTTACATTTCCCTTGTGTTCTCAAATAGCCGTCGTGTTTTTAAACAGTCTAAAACACGGCTTAGGCTTCTTTATTTGTTAAATAACGAATGATATTTTAGGCAAAGTCACCAAGTGTGGTTGTTCAAACTTAAGCCGTTAAGAAGGTATACACTGTTAATGTTGGCGCGGTCACTTTTGCTCCAGGGAGAAGAAAAACTAGCCAATAGAAGCAAGGTAGCCATGGAAATGGCTAAATATGACAGTGTACCTTTAAATTTTGATATGTTAAGGGCAATTAATCTAGGTCTTTTTTTTCTTTATTACCAGCCATAAGCCGCACAGTAACCATATTTTTTCTCGCTTATACATTCTCATATTGTAACCTACGTCATAAAAAACCGCTGACTTCACATATTGAGCCGCCGATCAAATGTTGTCTATTCGTTACAAAACATCAAATTTCTCTGGACTGCTAGGCTAACAGTGCAAAACAACTTCATATAGTTGTTCTACTCTGCCTAAATTTTCAAACGATGAAAAGTCAATTTTAGGGTTCAGTTCCCCTTTAACCGCTCTGGGTAATCTGAACGCCTTGGAAAACTTTTCTCAGCCGGACTATACTCATACGAAGACAGTTGAAAGCCACGATGTAACATAGTTCTCAGAAAAGATTCTATAAGATATAAGCTAAACTGTTCCCATGAGGATATTTATTTAGTTTTCATTTTAGTTATTTGCCTATATATTTACTGTTGATAATGATCAAAAGAAGTGGTTTCTAGCGTACTCTTTCTAAGTACTTCTTTTAAAAGGTTTTTATTATTATTAATACGAATAATGTGAGGGTATACGTAAGGGAGAAAGAAAGAGATAAAGCAGAAAAATATGAGGACCTGAAAAGAGAGAGGTTCGAATATTTTTGTGGAAACTCAAAAAGATAGAAGTTGTACCTATAGTGACTAGAGCCATTGGAAATGTCACCGAAGGATTTGGTAGATGGATTGAGAAGCTAGGGTTAACAACATCAAATGTTGGAGTAATGTAAAAAACTGCATTGTTGGGAACTGCAAGGGTATTGAGGAAAGTTTTGGAAATGTGGTTAAAAGATGATTCTGTTTGCCGTTGTTCATTTGTTATGACTCGCCAGAAGAAGTGACGGCAATGGCAACTGTCAGAACATGATGTTAAAATAATAATAATAACAATAATAATAATATTAATAATGATAATTATAATAATAGTGAAAGCGATAATAATGTCAGCAGCAATGGACAACTTTTCGCTTTTTTAGCTTTAACAGCATGGCATATCTAGCAAACAGAAAGTGTAATGCTTGTACGTAAAATGTATAATCTTAGTATTGATAGATCTAAATTAGTATATAACAGCTGATATTCTCTTTATCTTTATCTCAGATACGGATACCCCGACCCAACATATCTCTCCAGAGTGAAGGAAGAACTGGCTGCCAAAGGAATTGCTTAGGATCCGCAGAATAAGATGCCATTGTTAATGTTAATGATGACGGATTTATGTGACCTGTATATTGAAAATCAAATTTATATAATAAGTCTTCACTTAAATTTTAATATAGTTCTGCATATATATATGTTATACACTTCCGAAGCAGCACCTTAGGTTCTATGAAACTATAGACGATGGAAAAGGTTCTGTTACATTTTGAAACAAAAGGTTATTAATCAATGTTTTAGTGGTTAATTTAACCATTTACAACTAAGTTAACTTGGTTGTAGAGGAGGGTTCTAAAAATCTATCAAAGAGACTTTAATATGTTTTAGTTATGAATTGGGGCAGCACGGCACAAAATAAGCAATGAGCTACTGTAACTAACAAACAGCTTTACAGAGTAGAACTAGAGTTCTTGATCCAGCTGCAAGTATCAATCCTCAGGTTTATGAATTAGGTTCGTTTAATGACATGGTGATTCGAGATAAGCTTGCTTCTGGCTGCTTTCAGCATAGGTAACTTGGCTCATAATGTGTAAGTAAGCACTTTATTTTAATTTTAACTGTTCTAAATATAGCAGCTTATCTAGATGAATAACGTTAAAATTTTACAATATAGGATTTTTTAATATTAGTAATAATAATAATAATAATAATAATAATAATGATAATATTAATAATAATAATCTAAAATCGTTTATATTGCGATGCACAGCCTTTGATAAAAGTATTTCTAAATGTAAAGTTTTGAAATTTAAGTTAAAAACTCGCTTAGCCTTAATACTAATGTAAATTCGTTTCTTGATGGTAACAGCTTGTAAAGATTTTGTTTTTGATTACTTACAATATCATTAAAAAGTTTATCACATAGTTTTTGTCCTCTTTCCTTGAGGATCGAAAGGTTGAAGACATTGAAAGCTTCCGTGTATGTCCGTTATGGGAGGATAATCTGAAGCGCTCGCTTCTGGATACATTCAAGGTCTGTCGAAAGATATTTGGGCAGCAATGCGTTGTGGAATATTTTAAATGACAACCGTACTCAGCAGTGGGTTAAAGTCAAATTGGCTGAAAATAATTATTAAGAACGAACAATTTAAGGAAAATCTTAAGCTGAGGAGTCCGAATATCTATGAAGATGTTTTACTTCGAGACTTCCATAAGACTCGTAAATTAACATGGCAGTTAACCAACATAAAACACAAGTTTCACAATATTTTAGTTTTACATGCGAGGCTCATCGTTTTGCCTGCCTTGATTGTTTCTATTACGTTTTTCTTCAATTTGAACAAAATTAAGAGCAATTTGAGGCTGAAATCACCCAAAAATCAAAGCGTGTGCTGCACAGAACGCTGTACATATGGAAAATAAATATATTTTACTTCAATGTGTATATATTAGGCCAAGTAAAAAAATATAATAGTTTCCCGTCCGGATTCTCGGAAAACAGGAGGCGGGTGGTCCTTATTATTTATTATTTTGTCATTTTTTGTTATTTTCCAAAATATATGTTAAACATATGTAAATGACCCTTTGCTTCAAAATCAACAGTGCATATCATCTCGTGAGTTCATAAGGTGTAATTTTTCGGCATTTATTACAAGTCATATTTTTATCCTTAATTGCTCAAGAAGTACAGTAATAACTGCAAACCTTCGTTGGTTTGTTGTTTGCAGTCTGATATTTATCTTCAAGATCATTGCCATCATCGAATTCTCCAGTTGAAAATTCACTAAACAGGTCAGTCAATCTCATCGATCCATTCACAACAGATCTCGCAAACCAAGGTTTCGACACTTTTTTTTGTACGAATGATAGTGCAAATGAAGTAAAGCATTTTTACAATGCAAACAAGAACACAGGTATTCTGCAGCTATAATAAATAATATAATAAACATAATAATATAACAAGCCTCGCGAAAGCAGATGCCGGAAGACACAAGAAGACAAAGTGGTGAGAAATTTCGTAACATTCAGACTGGTTTCATGTTTCATTATATTGCAGTCACACTATATAATCCCGTCAATTACTGATTCAGTTTCATCGATTCAGTTGTATTTATAATTTACATTAAAGGCATAAAATAAATCAGGTTTTGGCCAGTATTGCTTTAAAGTCTATAAACATAAGAAAATAATAAATAATAGAAAAAAGGAGCGGGCAGGCAAAAAGGAGGCGGGCGGGGACGGGAAACTATTATATTTTTTTACTTGGCCTAATATTTGCTACAAATAACTGAAACGAAAAAGTGATTTCGTTTTCCATTCATACTTCTCTATCTAAATATTAACTTTTTATCTTTCGTCTATTTCAGAATCTGTCTATCCAAGCAAAAATTGAGCGGTTTCGTTTTCTATTTTTAAAATATTCAGCTTTTAATTTATACTTCTTAACCAAAAATAGTTTCATTAACTGTCTGCGTAAAATCACGCTCCGGTTATTGCATCTAAAAATTATATTAAATATTTAATCACTAAAGTTTTGCTTACGCACGAGCAAGATCGAGTAAGATAAAGCTGTAAGATTTAGTCAACCGGTTTCGGCATCATCTCAAGATAAAATATTTACAATTCAAATGGTGCTAAATATATATTGTAAGCAATAGAAAAAAAATGGCTCAAATGAAAAGAACTTAATTTTCCCCATGCCTTAAAAAATACAGAGGTCTGGAAAACCGTTGCATATTCTGCGGTATCCAACGGGTAGTATTCAAAGGGTAGTATTTCACCCGGCTTTCCCGCCATTAATAGCGAGCGAAAATCTAAATGGCGCTAAAACTGTGTGCGTACGTTTCCGAAGAAAGCGAAATGAGTATCCATAAATATTTAAAATTACATCAATTTAGACTCATCAGCATTCACCAGAGCTTAAAACGTCAGCACAAACAGTGCAGTTTTCGTTCTTCGTTTTCCACGCGGGAAACAATTCGTTATACAAGGGATGCGTGGCACATTCCGTAGTAACCAACTCGAATCCATTGTATAAATACTATATATTAGAAGCTCACGCTGATTAAGTGATCAATATTAACTTACAAATAATTAATACAAGACAAAAAGGTAACAGCCAATTGTGTCACTTTGCAGGATATTAGTAATTTTTGTTGTATAATCTCGGGCCTTCTTGTGTAGCCTCATGTTATCACGTGACCAGAAAACATGGTCTTGAGTTTGTTCTGGCTTAGTAAAAGAACATCTTATCATTCTATGGTTGTTCGTCCATATGGTGGTAGAGGTGTTAAAAACTCAAAATGCTGGAAACAGATAGTCAACAAATCCCTCAAACCCTGACGTTGGGATAATCTCAGCTCCCAAAATCTTTCAACGAGTTATGTCCAATATATTTGTCACGTAGCAAGATAATTCTTTTTAAAATCTTTTGTATTAACCAGGTTGTAACCCTTTGTGTTTTGGTTATATAGTAAAACGCGCTCATAATTTCTGCCTCTGTGTGCTACCGTTGTTGGAGGAGTAAGTTGGTCCTCTGCACTGGTTTAAGTTTAGCCACGCCGGCTTTGCTAAAGCCAGGGCAGAGGCCAGCAAAACCAAAAAAGGAAAGGAATTGAAATTTTTAAGTCGAGTTAATTCCCCTTAACACATTAGAAGGGCTGCCAGATTTCATTTGTCAACTAGATCATGTACTCATTCATGGATCTGATCAGACAGGGCAATATACCAGCGCATGAAAGCTGCCCCGATTCGCGTGCAAGCAGCTGGCCTTACCTTAAACGACAAATACGAATTCTCGAAAACCTCTATTAAAATCCTGGTTCATATCATCAACAGCAAAGGAGTTCATGCTGACCCAGATAAGACTTCCGCAACATTTTAATTTCCAAATGCGAACAAACAGTATATCGAATTACAATTATGGAAATGGTTGACCATCTGAGTAAGTTTGCACCAGACCTAGCCAGTACTAACGAGCCGCTTCGACAGCTATTACACAAAGAGTCAGCATGGAACTGGTAACCGATAACCAAGAAAGACACTGACGAACAATGCTCACTTACCAGGAAATAGTGCATGGAAAGATGGTCTGCCTACAAGCCTCACAAGTCTCTATATCGTTTTTATTAGGAACCAAAAGCACACTTATCTGTTGTACATGACTTACTACTATACTAGTTACTACTTACGATCGTCTAGTAATCCCTCGAAACAAATTAGTGGAATTGCTCGATAAAATCAACACTGTAACTTGGGATAACTAAGTGCAGTATGCGTGCGTCTCAATAAGTCTGATGGCCAGGTGTTCACGAAAGCATTGCAGAGTTGTCTCGAGGTACAACAAACGTGCCAAGTATTGAACACAACACAGAGAGCCTCTCCTAACGTACTGCCTCGTTCTCATCGCGCCCATGGGAAAAAGTAGGCGCTGACTTGTATAAGCTGAATGGTTCGATTTTCATAGCTATTGCTGAATACTACTCAAAGTGCTTGAAATCAAGGTTTGTAATGAAACTTCTGAGAACATTGTACAGATATTCAAGGAAATATTTTCAACTCACGTTATCACTGACATGGTGATATCTGACAACGGACTACAGTTTGTAGCTGAGACACTTCAAAACTTTGCAAATTCTTATGGTTTATTACACATTACTAGCTCGTCAAAGTATCCACAGGCTAACGGTGAGTCTGAGAGAGCAGTTAAGACAGCAAAGAGATTGTTCCAGAAGAACAGACACCCAAACCTTGCTCTCCTAACATACAGGTATACGCCACTGCAAAACGGCTTATCACCCTCTGAACAACTAATGGGACGCAGACTGGAGAAACACTTAGGACAGCAAACAGATTGTTACAGAAGAACAGACACCCAAATCTTGCTCTCCTAACATATAGGTAAACGCCACTGCAAAACGGCCAATCACCCTTTAAACTACTAACGGCACGAATACTGATGACACAGTTAAGACAGCAAAGAGATTGTTACAGAAGAACAGACACCCAAACCTTGCTCTCCTAACATACAGGTATACGCCACTGCAAAACGGCTTATCACCCTCTGA